>PGSH02016327.1:0-29414 GCA_002915635.3 Ambystoma mexicanum | reverse complement strand
TATGGAAACAGCAACTTAACCATAACTACACAGGCCACTACAGTGGCTGTGTATATATATATATATATATCAGTAAAAAACTTTGTTAAAGGGACGTTATGGTTCAAAGTAAAACCGAAAAACCCCTGAAATTCGGCAGTTATGGTAAAATAAGCAACCATAACTCGCGCCACCGTGCACTGCTAACACTAACACCCAGGACATCAAAGATGACATCACAAATGTCATTGATGACATCACTGATGACATCACATGTGCATTTACTTTTCATGAAAACTCTGTAGGAGGGATTCTTATAATGTTGACCAAAAAGTGTGAAGGATCATTTGAATAAATATCATGAGCTAATTAGTGCATTAAGCAATGCATTGATATAAATAGCATTCTATTATGAAGTTCTATCCAGTATACTAAGCAACTCATGCAGAAACTTAGGCAGTGTGTGCAGTATACATGATGAAGGTGCAATATTCATAATCTAACATGTAATAAGTAGCTAATAAAACCCACTTAATACATAATTACACTTAATACAGACAAAACACAAAGAGACAACAACACATACAAATATGAGTATATACAGGGACAGAGAAGTAAGCAAAAAAGCAGAAGTAGTAGCAGAAAGAGTTCATAACCTAACTGATTATCTTTATGCAGAGAAATGATTGCTCTGTTTCAAAGGTGCTACTTACTGTATGTATGTGTATCAAATGATGTCAGTGAACCCTAAGGAAAGGAGTGTGAGTACAATGTATACAAATATGAGCATATACAGGGAAGGTATAGTAATAAAAATAAAACTATGAGAAAGTGCTGATAACTCTAATGATTATCTTCATGCACAGAAAGGATTGCTCTCTTTCAAGCCTGTGTCTTCCGCTATATATATGTTTCATATGATATGACTTGACCCTAAGTCTACAAATATAGTACCTTTTCAATTTTTACTTCCTGACTGTTACTGAAGAAAACTATGTGGCTTAGATATGTCAGTAAAGGAAAAAAAGGGAGAGCCAGCCATGTGATGTCATCAGTGATGTCATCAATGACATTTGTGATGTCATCTTTGATGTCCTGGGTGTTAGTGTTAGCAGTGCACGGTGGCGCGAGTTATGGTTGCTTATCTTACCATAACTGCCGAATTTCAGGGGTTTTTCGGTTTTACTTTGAACCATAACGTCCCTTTAACAAAGTTTTTTTACTGAATTTCATAGGTTTTTAGTAGCGCAACTTAACCATAACGTCCCTTTAACAAAGTTTTTTCACTGAATTTCATAGGTTTTTAGTAGCGCAACTTAACCATAACGTCCCTTTAACAAAGTTTTTTTACTGAATTTCATAGTTTTTAGTGAACATACTGAACCCTTTCTACTGAATTTGACGGTCCGCAGACATGTTCGGACAACAGTACCACCACCTAAAAACTCTGGGGGGGTATGTGTAATTGTTATATCATAACATAGGAACATTTAACAAATTCACAAAGCAGCACACATACAAAGTATATGTAGTAATACTTAAGAAATGTAACCCATATATGTAACACACTAACCATTCATTTAAATACAATATGTTCTAAAATGGAATATACCAAAAGAAGATAAAGTGGCTTCCAACATAATAACCTCACAGACGCTCCACAACTAACAGCAAGACCAGACGTATAGACTACTGATTACATATCTTACCAGAAATAGTAAGTGCACTTCATTTTACTCATATATTTATAAACTTTCTATATTAGAAAAAAAAACATATTACTTTTTTGTTTTCTCACAGAAATGTGTAGTACTCTGGACTGGCTAGAGGAGCATTTCCCACGAGACGAAATGTTAGAAGATAGTCCACCTAATGGTACACACTTTACTATATAAACCAATTAATAAATATTATTTTGTATACATTCAACATATACATTTTTTTTACAGACCCTACAAAAATTGCAACTTCCAAAGAAAAAGAAGTGGTGGATAACACTCTTGAACACATTACCCACAAAATGGACCAACTTATGGCAAATTTTACGGATTTAAAGAACTTTGTGGAAGATCACCTAAAACCACCAACAACATACCATTGTCCCACCTGTACTTGTCCCCTCACCATATCCCATTCATTTAACCCCAAACTCTCTCCATGGACCACAACGTTTTGATGAGATTTCCATCCCTTCTTCACCTGATCCCACTTATATTGAAAACCCTAATTCTCCTGTTTTTGTTTCCGTTTCTGCCCCACCTTCTCAGTCATAAATTGTTTATATATGTTAAATAAAGTTACTTTTTTATATTGTGTTGTAATTACTTTCAGTTCTTTGTGGTAAAACCAATTTAGGTGTCCACGGACAGCGCGGTTGTTCGGAAATGTTCGTAAATAAACGAAAATGTAAGTGTCCTGAGGACACTATATCTGTCCGTAATGTTCTCATGCAAGTTGAAAATGTTCTAAGAACACTCGTAGTGTCCTGAAATGTTCGTAAATAAACGAAAATGGAGGTGTCCTTAAGAACACTATGCCTGTTCGTAGTGTTCGCTAGCAAGTTGAAACTGTTCTAAGAACACTCGTGGTGTCCTGAATTGTTCGTAAATAAACGAAAATGGAGGTGTGCTTGAGACGCTATGTCTGTCCGTATTGTCAGCAAGTAAATTAAACTGTGCTAAGAACAAACGGCTGTCCGTAACTGTTCGTTTTACGTGTGACGCACTTTTAATTAGTTCAGGACCCGAACACTGTCCGTAGAACATCAACACGCATGCGCAAAACAATGTCCGTACATTGGGTGTCCTGCGGACGGCTGCTACCTTAGCGAACATGCTCATGAAACAATCATGTGACTGCGCCCACGCTGATCGCGTGTTCTGAATGCGGACACTGTTCGTGTCCCCGAACACTTTAAAAGTACATTTCCAAGTAATCCACAATATTCTCATTAAAAACTCAACATACCACAAATCCCACATGCTAATCCTAAATTTCCACATAGTTTTTGTGACTTTTTTAACCTTTTTTGGTGTTCGATCTGTCTTGCGGACGGCGCGCATGTCCGCGAACCGCGCACAAGCACCCCTATAAAAGACCACACCCCTAGAGCTCATTCTCATTGTGTTTCTGGCTATTTCTACAGAGCACAGAGATTTTTGCTGCAACCTGCAGATTTCCATCTTCAACCTGATGGCTTCTGTGGCTCCACTGCTGCCACCTGGTGCTGTATCTGCCTCAGCACCACCCCACCCCTCCACCACCACCACCTTCCCAAGGGCCTGAAGAGGGGAACAGGAGTGAGGATACAGAGGAGGAAGAAGAGGATGACGAGAATGAGGTAGAGGAAAACCCTACTACCCGCCTCTCGGCGTGATTCTTGGGTGTGGCGGTTGTTTACCGTTCATGGGAATGGTCCTAAGGCTCGTGCGAACCGTGTCACCTGCAATGAGTGCAAAATGGTACTCAGTCGCGGGAGGCATGGTTCGTATAGCTTTGGGACTACGACCATGAAGCGACACCTGAACTCATTCCACACTGGGGCCATTCGCAAGGTTGTACCTTGCGAAGAGCGTAGTAGGTTGATTGCCTCTACTTCATCCTCCGTTTCTGATCCTGTCACCACAAGGAACACCTCTCTGGGATAGCGTCTTCCTCAAGCTGCCTCACAGGCCATACAGAATTCTGATGACCCTTACCTTTCGAGGGTCACAGTTGTATGTATGTACTGTGACACAGTACTCTGCAGGGGAGCGACTTCGCAGTGCTTTTGAGACTATCGTCTCAGAGCACGAGAAGACCTGCTCACTACCCAAATAAAACCCACTCTACATCTTCCTCTCTCAGCTCGCCCTTTCTTATCCCTGTGGTTGGTGTCCCCCCTTTACCCTCCTTTCCCCTCCTCTCCTAGTGTGTCGTGTATAAAAAACCAAAAAAAATACAAAATAACAAAAATCAAAAAAAATAAGGCTCTTTTCAGAGCCGCCTTTCACAGTTAAAAAACAGAAGTAAAGATAAATAACGCAGGGCCCTTTCTATTTCTTGAAAGTCCACGGACAGTTCGCGAACATAAAAAAAATTGGGATGCTACCCTATTGTAACCATTGCATTTTTCTCTGGGAGGAAGTGGTGGCTCTGAAAAGAGCCTTTGGGAGGTGTTTGTATGTCAAAAATTATAAATACTTAACACCTACTTCAAAATGGATGCTGCATTTCTAAAAAAGGTCGCAATGCATTTTGTACATTTCTCAGAAAAATCTGATTGCCAGCATAAGTAAGATGGACTCCATCTCTGCGAAAAATGTATGTACTACGAAACATAATATTTTCATTGTGAAAGAGGACATGCCAAAATCTCTTAGGAAGGCACAAACAGCCTTATTGACATTACGCCTTGCTTTCTCCATTTGTGGACCACATGAGAAAGAACGAAGCCACATTTGTCTCTGCGCAATCCGTGAAAAAATTACTTTGGAGTTGGAAACATGTCCATGATCTTCTGAAGTCCTTCTTTCATTGCAAATTGCAAAGAAATTCCAGACACATGTCCTAAACTGTTCCCTCCACAATGAATTACAATTATGTCTGGATGTTCCTCTATCTTCAAAGTTGCACAGAGAGGTAGCAAGTCCAACCACTTCATTCACGCACTCCATGCCAGTGCACTTCCACATGTGGGAATCCAAGATCTATAGATACTCCACAGCTTTCTGCATGCACCTTCAACCAATGTATCCACGAGTCTCAGAAAATCCACACAATCTGTTTTTTAAAACACTCAGCCATAGCTATCTGTTCTTATCTCAGCAAAAAGAATATCTGAGAAAACCTCTCCTAGCACAACACACTCACTAAACTTTACTGACCAATCCCTTGCTACATTCAATCTCATTTGCATGCCTCTCGACCCCAAATTTCCCGAATGTAATACACGGTGTCCTAGAACTACCGCCATGTCCGCAAACATATCGTAACATGATATGATATGATATGATATGGCATTTGTAACGCACCTATACACAAGTATTTCAAGGCGCGACGAGGCAGGGAGGGGGAACAAGGGGAAGACAGACAACGATCCTACTAGGCCAGGTGTCATTTAGATCGCGCAAGTGCAGGGTTAGGGGGGAGGGAAAAGTGCAAGGGGAAGGGGAGGGGGAAGTGCAGTACAGAGTAAGTAGAATAAAAAATAAATAGTAGGGCCAGCTGGTGCAAGTGCAAGGTAAGTGCAGACAAGTTCATGGGAGGGGGGCGGTAGGGATACAGTGCAGGGGTTGCCAAGGAGGCAGTGCAAGGGAGAGTGGCTGGGCCAAGGACCCAGGTCGGAAGAGGAGTGGCCAGATGCAGATTCAGTGCAGTTACAGTGAAGAATTTAGCAGCGGGAGAGGGAGAGAGAAAAGCAGAAGCAAAGAGGAAGGTTTTGAGGTGCTCCGGAACCGAAATGGTTCTCCTCAGTTTCAGGGAGGCAATGAAGGCTGTTCCAAGAGGAGCCACTGCCCGCGGAGAGAGATCTACCCCCAGCTCGTTGCTTCGAGAAGCAGCTGACCCTGAGGGAGTTGGAGATGGATGAGCGCAGGGCTCAGGGAAGGAAGATATTTAGAAGAGAGAGTTGAAGGTATTTAGGCCCCAGGCCCAGAAGGCCTTGGAAAATGCAGAGGGTTTTGAACTTAATCCTCGCAGCCACTGGGAGCCAGTGTAGAGATTTCAGTTCTGGAGAGATACGGTCCCAGGGCTTGAGGCCAAGGACAAGTCTCGCAGTCCTGTTCTGGGTGAGTTGCAGAGGGTCGGAGAGTGGAGGCAGGCAGATTAAGATAGAGGCTGTTACAGTAGTCCAGCTTCGAGAGAACCAGGGCTCGGGAGACAGTGAGTTTCTGGGGAAGGAGAGGAAGGGAAGAATACCTCTGAGGATGTGCAGCTGGTAGTGTGACTTCTTAGAGACGTCAGATATATGAGGAGAGAAGGAGAGTGTGGAGTCAAAGATGACCCCGAGGTTTTTTGCCTTGTAGGTAGGAGCAGGAAGAGGGCCAAGAGAGGCCCTTCTACCATTTCCACTTCACTCTCTGTGCCATTCCCTCATTGGATGTAGCTAAGAAATCACATGACCATCCACCAATCAAATCCAAGACCTCTACATGTAACTACATCATCATAGATCATCACTGCAAATGTACGGTGAATCTCTCGGACTACAAGTCTCATACCATTGGCAAGCACGATCTATGAGAAAATACTAGACAATCTCCAAGAATTTCTACTTGCAGCTTCATCCATATCCATATGCATGAACACAAATTACAGGTATGCATATTTTCATATTACAGTACATGAAGACATTTTCTAACCGACTTTTACCTTGGATAATCTGTATAAATGAATCTACGATGAGTTTTTCATCTCCTAAAATGAACTGTGACTTACAAACCTTGTATACCGTTTAATTTCTTCGTACACACACAAAAACGCAAATAATGTTAAACTAACATTTTTAAAATAAAATATATAGACTACATATGATCAAACAAAATTACATGCACACTCTATCATCAAATCTCAAAGAATAATATTTGTACAAACACATACTTGGTTTAATTTTTTAGTTTATATAATTACTATACATTTATATAGGACAAGCAGGCTATGACATTGACTCCCTCTTACGTGGAAAAGCAGGCTATCACATGGACTCATTATTACGTGGAGAAAGCCTTAGTTACAGGAATAGTGGTAATACAGTGGTACATTATATATTTGACAAGCCATAGTAAAGATATTTTCTTTCCTACAGTTAGTCATAAAATAGTTTTAATGGTTTTGAGAAGGCGCTGAGCATTTCAATTTAAAAAAAATCTATGTCTAAATTAAAAACAGTGCTACATACAACCGAAATTACTAATTTCTTTCTTTTACAATAGCAGTGAAGGCCATTCTCACTGAAAATAAGCAGCCGAATTTGAATTACAAAGAAACCAACTAAGAAGCAAACTGCTCATTTTAGAAAAAAAGTAAGTAGATTGTTACCATAATATTTGAATTATTTACTCAAACACATTCTAATATGTTTAATTCAGTGCTACTTCTGCTGCCTAAAAAAGAGAGATTCTGCACCATTCTGACCAACAAATCCTCCCGTCTTAAAACAGTGAATTACTGGCAGAATGGCCCACAAATTCCTTTTTTTCGCCACACAAAATTACCCAACTCAGCCACTAGAATTTAGATGTTGTAGAAGAAACAACTGTTTTAATTGTATAGCTTTGGATATACTATTTATACTTCACTGGCTTACTTATTTCTGTCATCTGAACCCCAGTTTATTAACACATTAATTCAAGAATACCCATCCCTAGTAGTTGTACTTCCCAATGCACAAACACACATCTTTACATACATATTTATCATCTCACTCAAACACTCATGCATCACAACACAACATGCATTGCAGAACCCCCCACCATACCTTCTGTATTTTTCTCAACAGGACCCTGAAGCAATGCCTACCAAAAAGCAACTCCGTAGAAAGGAACGCAGAAGTAGAACAAAATGAAAAGAAGAAGTCCTCCACACATAAAACATCCATCTACAAGCAGATTTGTAAAAAAAAGTTGAAAGCACAAACACTAATGGCAGTCATGTAGTGAAACAGAAGAGGTTTCTTAGTACAAAAACCTTGCCTCTCTATCAAAAAGTAAAAGAACCCAAAAAACAATTAACAGAAAATCAACTATCACTACAAATAAAAACTTCTCCTATAAATCTTCATATAGTACAAAGTAAGCATACCAAGAAAAGTATTTTAGCAAAATTTTCCGTCACAAAGTCCTTCAAAATCTTATAAAAACAGGAGAGAAACCAGGTTCAACACTTCAAACCTATCGTAGGAAAGTATTCTTAGAAACGTTGATAGACAGTGCACTTCTTCTCAAAAGAAAGTTATTTATTTTAGTGTTAAACAGGATGAAACCACTAACAAAACTAATAACTAAATTACAAAAAAGACTTCTCAATAAACAAAATGTCAACAGAAATAACTTCTTATATATCTGTGGAGGTGAATGGAGTCACACTACAAACACAGAACCATACTTTAATGAAGAAGCCTACAAACAAATACAATTGCCATACATAGCAGTGGTCGAGGTTATGCAAAAGTTAATAATACCATAATGGAACAAGAAGTACTCCTTACAAAAATATGCCCTGAAAACGTAGATTTACCCCTCCATTCAACTGAATCAGAAAATCTAGTGTACAAATGGCCATGCACGTCAATGTGTAACATTCCCAAAAAAATGTTCAAGTCTTTACGCCAATTCCTCATTCAATATGTGAAAAGCAAAGACAAAATCAAAATTAAACTACTGCAAAATATGGATGCTGTTCCAGTACGCAAGTACATAGGACTACAAGGACATTCATTGGCCTGCATTACAGGACCTACTTGCAAAACACCCTTCCATGATATCAAAAGGATATCAACACATCATGCAAGTATAAGAAATCTAGTTTATAAACTGTACTATGCTAAAAGTCCTGCTTTAGCACTAGCCAATTTAAATAACATTCTTCTACATGGTACAGACCTACTAGAAGAAATCGACTATATCCAGACACAATATTTTGGAAGTGAAACCCACTTACAAGATGAAATTACTGTAAACCTGTAACGCTCACCTGATTCCCGTAGAGGCGCCGGTCTTGACTGGGCTTATACCGTATCTTCAAAGGTGATGTGTAACACACGGCTGGCTCTTTGGGCTGGACCTCTGTGCACTGTATGTCTGACTCGAAGCGGTAAGATGTCTTAGGTAAGTGAACGCCGTGCTCTCCATCTGCCTCGGGGCAGGGTGCTGTAACCAGTTTCTTCACTGGATAAAGGGAGCAGGCCTCTTGACTTCAGAGGACTGCTGTCCGTCGTTTACTGCACGAACGGTAGTTTCGAGTAATTCTAATGTCTTTAAAGTCTTTAGTAATGATGTTTCTTGTTTTGCAAGGGTTCCGGCCGATGGCGGATGACGGCTGAAGTGAGTTGAAGATGGAGCCTGTGTGATGAATAGAAGCGCCTGGAAGCCACGTAAGTAAGCGCTTGTTGGCCTGCTTCACGATGCGCCTCTAACTGTCTTTTTATTTTGCAGGTACAAGTTCGGAGAGGCTGCAGGGTGCCGGAATACCCACTGGTTAGATGTGGAAAGGAGTAATGGCACGTGAGTATTAAAGTTCCCCAATGTCTTTAAACGCACCTTGTTTTGTCTTTCAGATGCGCGGATGCAGCGCCGAAGGCCTCCGGAGCGTGCAAAGAGTTGGTAAGGCTTTTGTCTTTCAGATGCCGGAATGCAGTGTGAAGACCTCCGGAGCGCACGAAGAGTAGGTAAAGCCTTTGTCTTTCATATGCCGGAATGCAGCGCAAGGCGTTGGTGACAGCCGATGGACCAGGTAAGTGAAGAGCTGTCACTGAAGACCGTAATGCTAACCTGTTCTTTCTTGTCTTTATAGGTGTTGCTTGAAGACTGGATTCAGGATGGTAAAGCCTTTTCCTTAGGCCCAGGATCAGATGCAGAAGACACGATGAGCGTTCTGCTGCAGAGGATGCAGAATAACGCAAAGCAAGATTCATCCATCGGGTGTGGTTTAAATAGCCCCCTGTAGTGCTTAGGTGTCCCATCTCACAGCCACGCCTAGGTAAGAAAAGAGTTCCTGCTTTCCAGAAGAGTTCCAGTGTTCTTGAATCTAGGGAGTGCTCCTGCCCCACCAACAGGAAAAGTAGTTCCAAACAGAAGAGGATTCAGAAGGCTCAACTGGCAGGCAAGTAAGCAGCATGGTCTGCCTGCAGGTAAGTCCACCCAAGCATTATGAGCCCGGCGCTTCCAGCGCTGGGACTGGGCATATTTATGAGCCTGGTGCCACTGGCGCCAGGACTGGGTCCAAAAGGTCCCAATTGGGACTGGTTGGCACTCGGAACCTGGGTTATGGATCTGCTTCCAAGGGAGTTGGGAAAACCCTGACCTTTTGGAAGCAGAGATCATGACAAAACCAACTTCGAAACAAATCTGCACATGGCAACCTTTCACTAAACACATACAAAAAAGAAATACTAAAATTTGAAAGTACTTCAGCTGAAGTACCACGTGTGTGTATGTTGCCACAGAACCTTTTATAAAAGTAACACAAAAACTGTAGACCTATCATACAAAGTAGAAGACAATGAAGATTCTAAATTGTTTGAATTAGCTCTCTACCTTATAGCAGAAAACAAATATGAAATAACTGACCCCATAATACTTTGCAGTTACTGCACTAGAAAACTTGACAACAACCAAACTCCTTCACGTGCTATCACAAATAACTTGGAATTATATCCACTACCAAAACCCCTCAACAACTTAATGTATATGAGAGCATCATAATTCAAACAGTGCACCCATTTCAAGCAATAATACGCCTTCAACCAAAAACTGCAAAATTACCTCCCTCTGAATTAGTAAAAGGTATTAGTGGAAAAGTAGTGTATTTACCATTAGATGTAAAAGAAAATGTGCACACTCTAGGAGTGCAACGTCCAGTGCAGCAATCTTTAATTATCTTGGTAAATGGAGTACCTACAAAAGACAAAAAAATTTGGCAACAACTGGTAGATTTACATAAAGTTAGAGAAGCCCTGCAATATCTTAAAGAGAATAATGAATATTACAAAGAAATTAATATTGAAGAAAACTTGAAAGATACGACTGAAATAATTCAAGAGACACAAGAAGCTGGTCAATTTGAGCTCCTAGATCCTGCAACAATATCAAACACTTTAGACCATTATACAATTCATCCATTGCACTCTAATGACACACTAGAAGATACACTGGAACATACCAAATGCGTCAAACAAAAAGGATCACCAATAAGCATATGGGAAAAAAGTATAGAAGCAGGTGCTTTTCCTCTACTCTTTCCTACTGGCAAAGGAGGAAGATACCATGAAGACCTATTCAAATATCAGCATCAGAAATATCGCTCATTACGAATGTATTCTGAAGATCCCAGATTTTGACAAAATGTGGAATACATATTCCACCTACTCTTTGAAAGTGAACTAGCAACTTTATGTTACGGATTTGCACACATATTACAATCAGGATCACACTTTCAAAATATGACAGCTACACAATTATTACAAAAAGTTCAACAAAAAGAGGAGCTTTACAAGCAAATCGTACAAATCTATTAGCAAACATGCGTGGTACTAAAGAGTACTGGTTTGACGTCATGGAAATGTACGTTGTATGATCAGAAACCTTGGCTCACCCACTTGGTTTGTTACATTAAGTTGTGCAGAATATGCATGGGAAGATTTACATGCTTTCCTACGCATATCGAACGAAAACAAAACAAACATAGATATACTATCACCTGGAGAACTTTATTCACAGGATCCTGTTAATGTTTCAAGATATTTTCACCATCACTTCATTGTTATGCTACATTTTATTTGTAACAAAACTGTTCCTTCCCTTGGAGAAGTGCAACACTTCTTTTGGAGAAAATAATACCAAGCCAGAGGAGCACCACATGTCCGCATGCTTTTATGGATTAAAGATGCTCCTAAATTTGGTCAAGACAGTGATGCCACTGTTTTACAGTTTATTGAAAAATATGTCACTTGTGAAATTCCATCAGAATCCGCAAATAGTGATCTTCATGCAAAAATTTTACAATTCCAAAGACACAAATGTGGCAAATATTGTCGTCGCAAATACAAAAACAAAGGGAAATACTACAACAAATGCCGATTTGGTTTCCATAGACCAGTTACAAATACAGGTCAAGTGAACAACCTCATGTCTTCAGTTAGACATAGTGTTAAAGGTGAGTCACCTAAAAATACATATTGCATAAAAAGAAAAGAAGAAGAAAAGTATATCAATGATTACAATGCAATCATTGCCCACTTATGGAATGCAAACATAGATGTGCAGTACATTGCAGACAATTCTAACTGCAGTGCACGAATATGTCCACAGCATACTTAACCAAATCAGAAAAGACAGAGCTCCAAGACCTCTGGAATGACCTGTCATCAGATAAAACAGTGTCTCAGAAATTATAACAGCTTGGGCATAAAAATGCTGTCCCATAGAGAATTGTGGATCCTATAAGCAGCTGATCGATTAACTGGTACTGCATTGTATGTAAATCTGCAAATATAGTATGGCTAAGTCTTGTCCAGCTAAATCTAGAAAAAGAGTTCTAAAATCATACGAAGATATAGAAACAATTGCCAAACAAGATCCCAAGAGCCAAGACATTTTAAAAAACAATTTATTGGACACATACTACCCAAACAGGAGTACCACTTTGGAAACCATGAGCCTATACCACATAGCCCAAAACTACACATACAAAAATAATATAAAACCTAATGAACAAAACCGTAAATACAAAGTGACAAACTGTGAAGGCAGCTTAGTAAAACTCACCAAACCAAATTTAATTAATCATATCAAATTGTCATTAAAGACTCCTCAACATAAAGAAGTATATTACATGTCCATGCTACAACTCTTTAAACCATTGAGAAAAGAAGAAGAAATACTAGATAACTATGGGCCTCATTCCGAGTATGGCGGTAAGGGATAGCGGCCACCGGTAACGAGACCAGTGGCGGTGATCCCTTACCGCCATACTCCGAGTTCCCTTTGCGCCCTCGCCCTTAACGCCTGCTTTGAGCAGGTGTTAAAGTCGAGGGCGCAAAGGGGCCTCCAAGCCAATAACGGTGACCGTAATGAACGGTCACCGTTATTTGCATATTCCCCATTCCCATTGAGCCCTATTGGGGCTCATTTGGGAATGGGGAAGAGCCTTGGTGAATGGGGAATTACCGCCCCGCCAACCTTGGAATGGGGCGGTAATTCCGCCATCCACCAAGGCGCTGCCGGTCTGGGTACAGCGTCAACCAAGGCGTTAATAGCGCCATTGGTTAGCGCCGTACTCGGAATGAGGCCCTATGACTCATATGAAGACGCTTCCAAAGCAAATGAAAGCAGTATAACTGATGTAAACTTTGCACAGTACAAAACAATGTTGCACAATGAACAGCAACACGAAGAAGAACTCCAGGTCCAACTAGATAAGGACACTCCTGACAGTAGTCAACCTTCTATCAGAGGAAGCCAAGAACCACTGGGAGACCCACTAGTAACAAATGAGGCAGAAATAGCTATGATAGAAGTAGAAAACACCATGTGTCAGTATGAACAAAAAGAAGACTTAACTATTCTACAATCAAAGCTAAACAATGAGCAACCTAGCATTTTTCAAGAAGTAACAAAAGAAATTGCATATGGTGTACAACATGAAAACAAAGAATGCCCCTGTCCAAATTACAAACCTATACTATTATATGTCAGTGGTGAAGCTTGTTCTGGCAAAACATTCCTAATCAAAATCATCAGTAAGTTCCTTCAACAATTGACAAACAACAAACTGTCAGCTGTTGTCACTGCCCCCACAGGTTTAGCTGCCTACAACATCGGTGGTGTCACTTTACACTGATTACTACTCCTGCCAGTAGAACACCAAAACAAATTAGATTATTACAAACTTTCTGCAGAAGCTGCAATGGAACTACGCAGAGTATTGAAACAAATGAAAATGCTACTAATAGATGAAGTGAGCATGGTGTCCAACCTAATGTTGGCTTTGATTCACCTCAGATTACAAGAAGTACTCAAAACAAACTATGAAGAGATCTTTGCAGGAAAACACATTATTGTTTTCGGAGATCTTCTTCAATTGACACCAGTAAAAGGTGAGCCTATTTTTAAAACATTAGGACACAAACTCTGCCGTAAAACTGTTGGCAGCATTGGAAATGTCAACCTTTGGCAACATTTCCAATACAGAGAATTAACAGAAAACATGCGCCAATCTGCAGATCTCACTTATGCCAACATCTTAAAAAGTATCAGAGTTGGTATACTTTCTAAAGAAGCAGAAACAATATTGAAAACCCGGCACATTCATGCACTTTATGGTGATAATGCATGTGCTACAGATGTTATGGAACTATTAGCCCACAAAAATGTCAATTGTATGGCCTTAATGCCAACTCTTGCAAGCTGTTTCAAATTCAATGAAATAATGTTAAGTAAAGAAATGCAACCAATAATGGAAATTAGCGCCACAGACAAACTAGATGTACATGGAATGACACTACCCATGTGTGACCAAGCCACAACAAGACTAAATAGTTTAGAAAAATCAATCTCAAACGCAGCAGGCTTGGAAAAGATATTAAAATTATCCTTAAATTGCAGAGTAATGCTGAAACGTAACCTTGACGTGGACCAAGGACTAGTTAATGGAGCACTGGGTACAGTTGTTGGCTTTCAAACATACCCACGTGACAACAAAATTCAGTTTGTCAATATTCTCTTTGGCAAACTTTCAGAAGTAAAAAGAATAGGACGCTCAACAGCTCGATTCCTTCTCTTCAAAGACATGGATGTACACAGAGAACAATTTTCTCTAATTCTTGCATACGCAGTCACCATTCATAAATCACAAGGTCTTACCCTAGACAAAGCAATGATAGACATTGGTAACACAGTCTTTAAAGAAGGCATGAGCTACGTAGCACTATCACACTTACGTACACTTGAGGGTCTATTTCTAATCAACTTTGATGCAAGTAAAATAAACGCTGATATTCCTTGCATTTTAGAATACAATAGACTTCGTTCACTATACACTCCCCATCTAAACACATATTCTGTTCCACAAAAAGTAAAACATTATAAAAGAAAAATAAATCAAACAGAAAACCAACAGGATGTCACTGCAAATCCTCCAAAGAGAGTAAAAGAAAGTAATACTTCATCAAGTGCCACAAGCAAAAAAGAATCAATTAGGGAAAGTAAACCAGGTACTTCTTCAAAGAAGGAAGACATACTCCAAGAATAACAGTCAGATACAGAACTACCTGGTCCATTTAAACTCTCAAATATAGTTGGTGTAAGTTGCTACGAAAATGTAGCAATGAATATTCTATTTCAATTACCACCAATTGTTGAGAACATTTACTTACACAGTACAGACCCATTGTGTTTGCAAATGTTAATACTTCACAGAAATGCAGCAAACAATCCTGACAACACGTTTAGTGTTTATGGAATAAGACAACAATTGGACAACTGTGCTGGAATGGTGACATTCACTATAAACTCACAGGAAGATCCACAAGAATTTCTAATGTTCTTACTATTAGTACTGGAAAACAAAAACATACCTATAAATGAAATCTTCCAGATTTCATACATGTGGAAACATACATGCACTCTCTGCAACAATGTGACACAAGAACAAATCCCCAATGAGCGCTTTGTGTATGTATCAATACCTAATAGTGAATCTGTTCCATTTCAGCAACTTGTACAAAATGCAAACCACGGTAGATTATGTTCCACCTGCAATTCAGATAATCGCTCCACGTTAGTAATACAAACACATAGTAAATACGTAATACTAATGCTTCTACGTTACAATGCAGATGGTACCAAAAAGAACTGCAAGCTGAATGGATTCACACATGGTCAAATATCACTTGGTAGGAAAACCTTCACAACAATAGGTATAATCTACCACGCAGGAGCCACAACCAACTCAGGGCACTCCACTGCATATATAAAAAAAGAAATGTGGATGGTTTGAATGTAATGATAGCACTGTTACTCTAAAGCAGAGATTACCAGCAAATCTAACAAACGCTTATTTAATGTTCTTAAAACCAGAATTTGATAACTAAACTGTACTTAAACCTTAAGTACACTTGTAGTAAAAAAATATAAACTGTCACAATATTCCAAAAGCTATCTAACTGCCCAAAGATGCTACAACAACTAATCAGATAAATTAATACCACTCAAATAGAGCAAAAAATAGACAGTTAGAATAAGCCAATTGGTATCTAACTGTCCCAAAATTTAGAAATATCCAAATAGATAAAGCAATACCACGAAATTATATCAAAAAATAAACAGTTAGAATACGCCTACTGGTATCTAACTGCTCCAAAATTTTACAATATCCAAACAAATACCTAATATCTTACTGCTCCCAAAAACTGGAACAATCCAATGTATAAAGCATTAGCCAGAAACAACAAGTAAACACTGAAAACAAACAAACAAATAAACTGTAGCATAACAGAAAAAGGTTTTTTTAATCCAAGATGGATTTTTTTTCTGCCACAGACCCAATGAATTTAGCAACAGACACAGAAACTGAGCAAATTGCACAGTACTCTGGTTTGTCATCTACTAAATATGAGGGTCAAAATAAAGAAAAATTGCGATTGTACAATGTAATAAGTCTTTATAAAATACTAATACTAACATGCTATTTTCTTTTATCACAGAAATGAACAAGAAAAACATGGACTCCTGTTACTAAACCAAATAGTAAGTATAACATGATAAATACAACCATCGCAGCATATCACACCCATACTGGCTTATAACATTGTTCCTTATAAATTTGTTTTTGACCCAAAGTTATAAGCCACTATGAGTGTGATATGCTGCGGTGGTTATGGCCAGGGCATAGACTCTTGGGTGCATGCCATATGAGTGTGATATGCTGCAGTGGTTGTGGCCAGGGCATAGAGTCTTGGGTGCATGGCCAAATGGCCATGCACCCAACATTCTATACCCTGGCCACAACCACCGCAGCATATCACACCCATAGATTCAAGCATTTCAACCATTTTAATGTCCGCGGACACAAGGAAGTTCCTAGAACACATTGAACTTGCTAGAGGACAATACGGACAGCGTCATCAGGACACCCCCATTTTCTTTATGTACGAACATTTCAGGACACCGCGAGTGTTCTTAGAACACTTTCAGCTTGACAATGAACAATACAGACAACGTCTTCAGGACACCCCCTGCAAACATTCCAGGACCCCACGCGTCTTCTTAGAACAATTTCAACTTGACACCGAATCCATTCTGTTTATTTATGAACATTTCAGAACAGCCGTGTTGTCCGCAGACAAATCGAACACAACAAAAGCGTCTAGCACATAAAAATAATACAACATTGCACCTATCTCATACTCCCCCCCTCCCCAAACACTCTTACACACCGACACACCGAAACCAAGTTTCACCTCGCTGTCCGCGGTTGTCCGCAAAGGCAATCTGACACACTCCACACCCCACGCTGTCCAATCAGCGAACACGTCAGATGTCCGCGGACATCGCGCGAGCCGCTCGGCCAATCAGCGCACTGTCCGCACAGGGAAGTCCGTCCGCGAAGCGAATACTGGACGGATTTACACCAAATTTGCATAAGCCCGCTTTTGGGACCGAGCCCCCGCTCCTGCTGTAAATTTGGTGTAAATCGGTCCAGCGGTTTGGGCTGTAGGCGTGCGCAACGTTTTTTCCCATTATGTCTATGGGAAAAAACAAAAGTTTTGGGACCCCCCCTATAACTTTGCCCCCACTGGACCAAACCTCTCCAAACTTTGCAAATTAATTCAGAGTGGGCCATATACTTTTTTGCAATGTTTGGTGAGGATTCGTCCAGAGGTAGTGAAGTTATAAGCCACCCAGAAAAAATGTTCTTCCTATGGAAACACCAACTTAACCATAACTACATGGACGCTACCGCGTCCATGTAATATATATATATATATATATATTACACAGCCTGTGGTAGCAGCTGTGTAGTTGTGTAGTTATGGTTAAGTTGCTCAACTCATAGGAAGAAAAGTTTTTGGGTGGCTTATAACTTCACTCCCCCTGGAAAAATCCTCACCAAACCTTACAACACAAGTATATGGCCCACTCTGAATTCTTTGGTTAATTCTGGTGAGGTTTCGTCAAGGGGGGGCAAAATTATAGGGGGTCTCAATTTTTTTTCCATATGCTGAATGGAAAGAAACTTTGCTCATGCCTACAGCTCAACCTGCTGGATGAATGTCCGTCCAGTAGTTTATTTTTTTAAAACTGGCAAAATGTAGGTAAAATAATTTGTGATATCTGGCCCCGGTCAGGGTCATGTCCGCGGGCATCCAACGCACATGCTGATTGGCTGGAGGGAAGCGTGATGTGTGTCACATTTTTCTGAAACACTGCCATGTTGTATCCATGGATATCCACAGATAGTGTAGCGGCATAAACGGCTGGAAAACATGTTTTGGGCATCTGGTGTTAGGTAGAGGGGCTGAAAAGGGTGTGGGAGTGAAATATGGCTCATATGATGTATTTGTGTAGGTGGAAGAAGACTGTGATGTGTCTGCGGTGTCCGCTGAAGTTCACAGGTAGGTCTTCAGGCAAGCAACTTATTTGGTGACCTCAGGCATGCTTCATAAGGGTAGGGGAGTGGAATGTATATGATATGAGGATGTTTGTATAGGCTGTATTATGCTATGGTGTTTGTGGCTAGGTACTAGACTCTTGGGTGCATGGCCACCGGCCATGCACCCAAGAGTCTGCCCACTGGTTGAAGTACTGTAATAGCATGTGTAGACAAGTGTACAGGGCTGCAGGTGGTTTAGGGTAGGAGTGAATGTTAATGGTTGTAAGTACTGCAATCGTGTGTGTACAGGAGTGGACAGGGCCTCTAGTGGTTGGCTTATGTGTGTGGGTTGTGGCCAGTGTACAGATTGTTGGGACCTTGTCTGAATTATGCTGTGGTTATTGTGGCCAGCTACTAGTCTCTTGGGGCCATGGCCGGAGGCCATGCACCCAAGAGTCTGCCCACTGTCTGCAAATAAGGCAGGCTTCATCAGGGTAGGAGAGTGGAATGTAGATGATATGAGGATATTTGTATAGGCTGTATTATGCTGTGGTGTTTGTGGCCAGGTACTAGACTCTTGTACCCAAGGGTATGCCCGCTAGTTGAAGTACTGTAATAGAATGTGTAGAGAAGTTTACAGGGCTGCAGGTGGTTTACGGTAGGGGAGTGGATTGTGAATGGTTGCAAGTACTGCAATAGTATGTGTACAGAAGTGGACAGGGCCTCTGGCTGTTAGCTTATGTGTGTGGATTGTGGCCATTGTGCAGATTGTTGGGTGCATGTCTGTAGTATGCTGCGGTGATTGTGACCAGCTGCTAGACTCTTGGGTGCATGACCCAAGAGTCTGCCCACTGCCTGCAAGCAGTGTAATAGTATGTGTACAGAAGTGGAGCTGGCTTATTGGACTTCCCTGAGGGTTGTGGCCACTGAGCAGATTTTTGGATGCATAGCTGTATTATGCTTTGATATTTGTGGCCAGCTAATAGAGTCTTGGGTACACCCAAGAGTGTTTCCACTGACTACAAGTAGTGTAATAGTATGTGTACAGAAGTGGACAGTGTGTGTGGCAGGTGACTTGTTGGACTGCCCTGAGATTATTGGGTGTATGATAGGCTATGCAGTGGGTATGAGTAATGTAATAGTATGTGAACGTAAGTGGACAGGGTTGTAGGTGGATGCCTTATGGGTGTGGGTTGTGGCCACTGGGCAGATTCTTGGGTACTTCACTGTATTATGCTGTATTGTTTGTGGGCAGTCAGTAGAGTCATGGGTGCATGACTGCAGGCCATGCACCCAAGAAGGTGTACTGGCTGGAAGTACTGTAACAGTATGTCAACTGAAGTGAATAGGGCCTCAGGCGGCTGCGTTAGGTGTGTGGGTTGTGGTCAGTGGGCAGATGTTTGCGTGCATGGCTGTATTATGCTGCGGTGGTTGTGGCCAGGCCCTAGGCTCTTGGGTCCATGACCGAAAAACAAACTTCTATGCTCATTTGTTGTTATGCGGCACACTCTGTTTCATTGATGTGTGCACTACTTACAGGAATGTTTAAGTTTCACATCTATGCGGACTTCTGGTTATAAGCACTGTTGCAGTAGGAGGAATTGAAATGGTGTATGATTTTCCTTTTGGAAGTGATGGTAGTATGGTTGCAGTTAGATACCAGTAGGCATATTCTAACTGTTTTTCTGTTTCCTCTTTTTAGCAGTATTTCTTTATGTGTTTGCTTGCTGTTGGTGTTTTCTAAGTACTGTGGTATTTCAAACTAATATTGCAGGATTGTGGGGGCAGTTAGATGTTAGGGAGAATTCTCTGTTTAGGCTGAATTTCCTAACCTAGTGAGTCCCGCAGCAGCTTTGCTGGATTTCTGGAGTTTGTTTTTTTCCATCCTGCCAAGAGTGAGACTCTTTTCTCCCACTCTTGGACATGTATGTGTGTAATTCCTTTGAAATGTCAATGTGTTCGATGGGCTATGGGGTCATTTACTCCATAGGGTCTCATATGTTTTTCTATGTGTGTTACACTGCACCCTACGTGCCATAACACGGGGGCGTCCTAGCGGATCCCCCACCATAGACTCCATACCCGGGGACTGACTACTGTCTCCCCGGGCGTGTAAAGTCACCATTGGCTTTACTAGACCTAAATTTACTAACAGAACTATACAAACCATCTTATTGTGGACGTACTAGTAGGGGTAATTCAATTACTCCTGGATCTGTTACTCGAGAGGGCACTGTCCCGTCCCCCCTCGTCGAGTTTTGGCTGGCGGCAGTGGAAACTACTTGTTATGTTCGTCCCCGAACATAACCCTATGGGACTCGTCCCATTGTTGGAGATTGATACTTTTTCTCATTAATCTCTAACGTACCACCGATCTACTTATCTTAAATAGGTTTATCGGGTGGTATTTTCTGCCAGAACTCGGTTTGTAAAATGGCGTCTGTGTTCGTCTCTGTGACTCCTAAACCAAAGGTCGAGCCCTTTGTTCCACTTTGGAGGGCTCTGTACAGAGACCCTCCAAAGTGGTGCCATTCTGTCTGGGTTACCACAGGGTGTGGGAGGGGGTTTAGGCACCCTGGACCGAGTTGCCTTGCCAACTCCGGTCGCACTCTGGAGTGATTGGCCCAGGTGGTCAGCCTTCCCGCTCACCACTTAGCATGTGTTGATTGACAGCTAGGCTGAATGAATGGGGGTTTTCTGCATAAAAGCAGGGCTTTTGGGACTGGATCTTCAGAGGTCGCCACAGGACCTACGAATCGGATGAGGGTAACGCTGAGCCGACCTGCACGACGACACCTCCGGTGGAGCCCTGCGGAACCGACTCACCACTTCCCGATGACAGAGGAGATCTCCCTGCCGGAAAGTCTCTTCCCCTGACTGGTGGGAACAAGCAGTCCCCTTTGCTTTTTATTCGCCTCAGGACGCAGTGGTCGAATTGCCCGTGCAGAGCACCTCGGCAACCGGATAGCCACTACCCCTGAACCGCGACCAAAAGGTGGTGCCTTGTGACGGAGCACTCCGCGGCTGGTCTCTTACCTGGTGGTGCAGCGGACTTCATTTTCTTCGACGACGAGATCATCTCTACTCTTGGCAAAGACCCGACGTGCATCCACCACCAGGAACAACTGCCCCCGCCGGAGCTGCCCTCCACAACAAGGTACCGTATCCGCCTGGCTTCCCTTTCGATCGGTTCGAGTGAGGTGTCTTAATCCTCTCCGTTCCGTTGGGTCGCCTACAAGCTTTTCTCATTCGTTGTTCTGAACTGGTTCGATCTACCGATAACAATTTGCGATACAGACTTGAATGCATCTCCCCTAGAGACTTTTTGGGACATTGCGCCTTGCCTCTCTCTGAGTGGGCCTGGCCCCTGAACTTTACGATGTATTGTGATTCTTGCCTTCCTGCCTTGCATTTTATCCGCTATGATCGAAGTGTGTTGATTTCATAACCTGCCTATCTTTTTCTCTCCCGTCCTAACTAATATTCGAGTGTCATCTGGGATGAGGTATACACCTCGGTCTGAAAATAAGTGGTAACAGTAGAACCTAGAGTTGTTGATATTGTTAGGAGGATTGATCGTCTACTTCGTAGAGTAATTGTGTTTGATTTGTTTGCCGTGATTTGCCTTAGTGTTTTTCATAGACGTTTTGTTATAAATAAATACCTTAATATCTTTACACTAAGCCTTGTTGCGTGTTTGCTTGTCTCGCTGTGAAGAATTGCCCTATCTTGTATACACATACTGCTCAACTTTTCTTGAGAGAAGTCTGACTGCTCAGCCACAGCTACCACGTGAATCTGTGTGGTGCAGACTGCTACCAAGTGGGTTCACCGCCAAACGCCTGTAGTCCTAAATCTTTTGCAGTGGTCCCAGAGGGAACTGCACAGGTTTCCGCCTAACACTGGTGTACAGCGGTGGGATTTGTATCGAGTATACAGTTTAGAGTGCTTTTCGACACTGTAGGATAACTAACCACAAAACTTTGCACAAAAAACAACTTTCAAAAAACATGTCTACGATGGAAACTTACAGTCAAGAGTCTTTGTCAATTGAAAATACTGAGAGTCTGCGAGCTCTCTGTAGGAAGAGAATCTTCCTGTAAGAGGCAAGAAGTTAGAACTAATTGAGAGATTGCTGGCAAACCAAAGTCTGGGTACTGGTTTAGAGGAACCAATCTCTCCAGCAACTGTAGATAACAGTAATGGTGTTGATCTGAATCGTAATTCTGATGATAGCGATGAAGAGGCTGACGAGGACGGAGAGGCTAACGAAACTGTCTCCCCTGCTCCTCTACCTGCCTTACCAGTGTAACGCTCACCTGACTCCCACGGAGGCGCTGCCCTGGTTCACGCTGCTGTGACCTCTTCTAACGTGATGCACAGGGTTCGGAAGACGGACTGGACCGGGCCCCCAAATCTGGCTTGTCTGGCTCGCAGAAGTATCCTTCTGTAGGCGAAAATAGGGGATTAACTGTCTGCGGGGTAATGCAATTAGCCTCCCACTTTCCCCTCTCACCCTCCTCGAAACCCTTCTGTGATTCCTCGTAGCGTCTCACCTTAGGATCTGGAAGGACAATTCTCCATCCTGCTTCTGATGCAGGGGCGCGTTGGTATCCAGTTACTTCACTGGATTTTCGGATTGGTGAGAACCAAACTTGCTTGGCTTCCAGGTAAGTTTTTTGATAAGAGGTTCCCCTTGTGTCCATGCATTAATGTACTAATGCTAGTGTCTTTTTCCCCATAGGGGCCGGGGTACGGAATGACGGGGAACAGGCACCGACCCGAGATGAGAGGTGAAATCCTTGTAGAAATCAGGTAAGTCTTTAATGAGCGTTTTTTGGTAATGTCTTTTCATTCGCTCATTAACGCTGATGTCTCTTTTTCCCCTTAGGGGCCGGGGTCCGGAAATGCCAGGATGCGGCGCGGACCCGAAATGAAGAGGGAATGAATCAACAGGTAAGTCTTAACATGGAGATTTAGCTTTCCTTATTCCCTTCTCTCTCTCACCTTTTGTTCTGGTCTTTTTCTCCCTAGGCGCTGGGGCGTGACTGCGCATCCGGATGATCGCTGCTGAACATGGAGGCGCCCAGTAAAGGTGAGTGGAATGCGGCGCTGCAGCGATCGACGCGATGAGCTTTTACATAAAAGTCTTCCTTTTCAGGATTGTCGATGAGATGTCTCCGGGATGCGGATTTAGCAGGTAAGGACTTTTCCTTCTTCTGTTCTCTTCTTCTCTTCCTTTGCAGGTGATCCAGGATGCTGGCAGGCGTGGCAGAAGTCAGGATGCAGGAGCAGACACGGTGAGCGTCCAGCTGCTAGATGCAGAACAACGCGAAGCACGTGTGGCTGTTCGGGTGGGGTTTAAATAGCCTTGGAAGAAGTTCCAGGTATGTATCCTTCCTCCAATCAGGTATGTATCCTTCCCTGACCACGCCCGGATGGTAAATTAGTCCCACAGGTAAAGTAGTTCCTTTCAGGCCTCAAGGAGGCCGGGATCCTGCAGCATGGTCTGCATCAGGTAAGTGCACCCAAGCACTTCCATAATGAGCCTGGCGCCTATGGCGCCAGGACTGATGTCTTTTATGAGCCTGGCGCCATAGGCGCCAGGACACTGTCCAAAGGGCCCCTATATGGGGTTGATGGGTCCTTCCTTGGGGACTGGATGTCCGGTTTCGGGGATGCAGGGCTTGAACGGGCTCCCCGGGAGCGGGCATCATGACAGCACTCCCCCCCAAGGCCTCTCCCAAGGTTGTTCCCTCCGGGGGTTTTGGTTTGTCTGGGAAGAGTCGGTGGAATTTCCTGACTAATCGAGGTGCATGCACATGGTTGCTGGGTTTCCACAACCTCTCCTGAGGTCCGTACCCCTTCCAATCAATTAGGTAGAACAGTTTTGACCTAAACATTTTTGAGTCTAAAATGTTCTTCACTTCGAATTCGGGCTCCCCATCTATTAGAATAGGTTCTGGAGGTTTGAGTAGTCGGGTTCCGGGTACCACTGGTTTCAGAAGTGACACATGAAAAACAGGGTGAATTCGCATACTAGCTGGTAAATCAAGTTTAACAGCCACTGGGTTAATTATTGCCGTAATAGAATAAGGTCCCAGATATTTTGGGTTAAAAGTTCGAGCCCCTTTGAGTGGTAAATGTCTGGTAGCTAACACACTTGATCCCAATCTGATACGGAGGTGCTTCACTCCGATGTAGATCAGCATTCTCCTTGTATTTTCTCTTGGCTTGTTGTAAATGCGTAGTTGCCTCTTTGAAAGCTTGGGTAAATTGTAGAATGCAGATGTTCTACTGCAGGCATTTCGAGTTTCTGAGGTGAGTCAAGGTTTGAGGTTCGAGGGTGATGCCCCAAACAAAGTATAAAAAGGACTGTGGCCAGTTCCAGAGTGTACCGAATTATTATATGCATATTCGGCTATCAAAGAATTTCTTTCCAGTTGCTTTCAGATTGCTGTAACATACACCGTAAGTATTGCTCAAGGGTCTGATTTTGCCTCTCGGTCTGACCATCGGTCTGAGGGTGTGAACTGGTCGATAATCTTACGTCGATCTGCGCCATTTGACAATATTTGCGCTAGAAGTGGGAAATGAATTGGCTTCCCCGGTCAGAGATTAGTATAGATGGGAATCCATGTAGCTGAAACAATATTTTCGAGGAATTCTTTGGCTAGGACAGAAGCTGAAGGTAAACCTTTCAAAGAAATAAAAGTGGGCCATTTTGGAAAAACAAATCCACAATTACCAGAATAGTATTGTACCCCGAACAAGGAGGCAGGTCCATAATAAAATCCATTGATAGGTGTGCCAGGGTGCTGGCGGTATGTCTAGAGGTTGAAGGAGACCGGCTGGTCTTTTCTTTTGACTTTTATTTTGGGCGCAAACACCACAGGACATCACAAAAGATTTAACATCTTTTCGCCAAGAGGCGCCACCAAAATTGTCGTTTCACCTTTTCCTCTGACTTGGCAAATACCGGGGTGTCCCTCTATTAATGCATCATGAATAACCGGAAACAACTAGTTTGTGTAATTCCTTATGTGGCAGGAATAAGCGTCCTTGAAAATTAAGGTAAACCATTATCTATTGGTAAAGTCTGATCCCTTTTGTATCCAATCCTGTAAGGTTGTAGGGTCCAGGAGTTGTTTCACTCTGGCTTGAATGTCTTCAAGCGTCTGTAACGAAGTCATGCCTAGAATCCTTCTGTTCGGGAATTATTGGTACTGGTTCTGAGTTTGTATCAGATTCTCCCATTCCAATTCGGGATAGGCGTATGCTTTGCCATTCTTGCAGCCAGGTCGATAGGTAATCACGAAATCAAATTCAGCGAAAAACAAAGCCCATCGGAGCTGCCGTGATGACTGAGCCTTGGCGGTTTTTCAAATACTGTAAATTCCGTGATCATTGATCACTGTGATGGTATGTCGAGCGCCAAGCAGATAAATGCCGCCAGGCTTTAAAAGCGACTTAATGGCTAACAGTTCTTTGTCCGTGATTGCATAATTAACCTGTAGGTGCCGATGATTTTCTGGACCAAAAATGCTACGGGATGCAGTTGGTTGGTTTCGGGATCTCTTTGGGACAGGACAGCTTCCCATGGCTAGCTGGATGCGTCAAGTCTCGACGACATAAGGGAGATCTGGACGCGGGTGTTTCAATATAGGTGCAGAGGTAAACCTTGCTTTTAAATCCTGAAAGGCCTGCTCGGCTTCTTCAGACCATTCAAAACGTTTATTTTCCTCAAGAGTGCAGTGATGGGTTGTACCACGCGGTGAAAATTCCGAAAATAAACCTGCGATAGAAATTGGCAAAGCTGAGCATGCTTTGAACCCCTTTTACAGAGCTAGGTGATGGCCATTTGAGGATGGCATCACTTTTCTTGAGTCCATTCGGACTTCTTTGGGTGTCAGGATGAAACCTAGAAAACTCGACTTCTGTGGTATGGAAAAACACATTTCTCCAATTTAGCAAATAGTTTGTGTTGGCGCAGTTTTTTCAAGTTACTGCCCTGACGTGTTTTCTGTGATCAGATCCGAAAGAGGAGTACACCAGAATGTCATCGATATATATACGACAACACAAACATCGATGAGTTCCCGAAGGACATCATTCATTGAAGTATTGGAAAGCAGCCGGCGCGTTACACAATCCGAAAGGCATCACCGGGTACTCGAATAATCCGTATTTAGTACGGAGGCAGTTTTCCATTCGTCGCCTTCTTTAACTCGCTACCAGATGATAAGCCCCTGAGATCTAACTTGGTGTATATGCAAAGCGTCCTTCACCTGGTCAAGGAGTTCAGGGATCAGAAGCAGAGGATAACGGTTTTTAACCGTTATCTGGTTCAATGCACGGTATTCGATCCAAGTTCTAAGGTTGCCTTCTTTTTTGGGCACGAAGAACAAAGCCGAGGATGCCGGGTACTTTGACCGGCGAATAAAACCATTAGCTAGGTATTGATCCAAATATTGTATCAAATGCAGATTCTCAGGTTCGGTAAGGCATAAATCCTGCTACGGGGGGTTGTGCATCACGGCCACCAGATCGATTTGGCAATCGTAACGATCTGTGAGGAAGTAACGTGTTGGCCTGTTTCCTTTTGGAAGACGTTCCTGAAAAGTCTTGGTATTCCGGAGGTAGTTGCATGGAGGCAGAGGTTACAGATGCTAGATTAATCTTCAGGTTTTCTGGGTAGCAGGTTTTGTGTTACAATCCGGGAAGGTTATTCTCTTAGCTCGCCAATCAATTAGAGGATTATGTGTCTCTAACCAAGGATTGCAAAGAATAACCTGAAACTGTGGAGCCCTGATTACATCAAAACACCACCTCCCGATGGCCGTCGGACCAATAAGAGTCACCTCAGTAGTAGAATGTGTTACCGGTTCCAGAGGCAATTTCAAGTCCATCATGACCGTGGTGATGACATCTTTGCTGGTTTTAGGCATGGAGAGGGAGTTTAATCCTAGAGACCAATTCACGATCCACATAGTTTCTCAATAGCCCACTATCGATGTATGCCTTTATTGCATTGCAACCGCTTAGGCTGTTCTGGATCTACGAAAAACCATGGCACAATGAAATGCGAGGTCTGAGAGTTAGTTTTCAAGCTCGGCAAGCGGGACCCCTACACTTGTCGGGCGGAGTCGTTTCCCGAAACAGAGTCTTTCATGGTTTATCAGCGGCTCCTACCGCCTTTCGGGGCGGTTTGCCGGGCAATCTCGTAGAAAGTGTCCAGAATTCCCACAATAAAGACATAATTTTAACTGCCGCCTCCTTTCCACGTTCCTTTTGAGTTAAGGGTCCTTTAACCCCTCCAAATTTGCATAGGCTCAGAGACATCAACTCCCTTGGGATTAGCATGGGTCTTGACCAACAACCGGGTCTCAAAACTGGACCGATTCTGCTTTTCTGTTTTGAAGTCCTGCTGATCCAATTGGACCACAAAGTCTATATACTCAGTGCATTTCTTAGAGGCGGAGTTACAACTTGGGCCAAGACATCTTTAAGTTCTCTGCGTAGGCCTCGATAAAACAATGTGACTCTTTTATCCTCTGCGCCATTCCGTTTCCACAATTAGTCTAATAAAGGTTGCAATATAGGATAGGAGGTCCTGATTGCCCTGCTTGCAGGGAAAAGAAGTTCGTCATCCAGAGCCTGCCCCTGAGGAGTGTCGAGCAAATAACCTTTCCATGGATTGCTTGAAAACCTTTGAAAATCACAGAGAATCGGGTCATCTTGAGTAACCAGTAGAACTGACCAATCGGCAGCGCAGCCGCTGAGATATGACAATACAAGGCTACCTTGGTCTGATCATTAGGGAAGGCCCCAGGTCTGCATAGGAAGTGCAAACGACACTGATTCATGAATACGGCGAATCGTTTGGGGTCCCCAGCAAAGCGTTTCAGGTGGGCCAGCGGCATGTTTCAGGTAGATTAATCTGCACAGGGTTACTGGAAACCACAGGAGCGGGGTTCCCTCCGGAACCGGGTAGAGGAGTTTGCCCAGCTTGACCTTGCAAAAGCTGTCTGGCCAGGTCATCAGTTCTTTCCTTTGATATTATTAATTCCCTCCTGAGGGCATTAGTCTCTTGACGAGCGGCATGTACTTCGGCCCGTAATTCCCCCAGTAATTGGCCAACTGATCAGTCTCAGAAGTTTCCATAGCGCCTGGGTGGGAATTTGTAGGAAGGCTTTGCGTTCTGTAACGCTCACCTGACTCCCACGGGGGCGCTGGCCTGGTTCGCGCACTGCTGTGACCTCTTCTAAGGTGATGCGCAGGGTTCGGAAGACGGACTGGACCGGGCCCCAAATCTGGCTTGTCTGAGCTCGCAGAAGTATTCCTTCTGTAGGCGAAAATAGGGGATTAACTGTCTGCGGGGGTAATGCAATCGGCCTCCCACTTTCCCCTCTCACCCTCCTCGAAACCCTTCTGTGATTCCTCGTTGCGTCTCACCTTAGGGTCTGGAAGGACGAGCTCTCCATCCTGCTTCTGATGCAGGGGCGCGTTGGTATCCAGTTACTTCACTGGATTTTCGGATTGGTGAGAACAAACTTGCTTGGCTTCCAGGTAAGTTTTTTGATAAGAGTTTCCCCTTGTGTCCATGCATTAATGTACTAATGCTAGTGTCTTTTTCCCCATAGGGGCCGGGGTACGGAATGCCGGGGAACAGGCACCGACCCGAGATGAGAGGTGAAATCCTTGTAAAAATCAGGTAAGTCTTTAATGAGCGTTTTTGGTAATGTCTTTTCATTCACCTCATTAACGCTGATGTCTCTTTTTCCCCTTAGGGGCCGGGGTCCGGAAATGCCAGGATGCGGCGCGGACCCGAAATGAAGAGGGAATGAATCAACAGGTAAGTCTTAAACATGGAATTTAGCTTTCCTTATTCCCTTCTCTCTCTCACCTTTTGTTCTGTGTCTTTTTCTCCCTAGGCGCTGGGGCGTGACTGCGAATCCGGATGATCGCTGCCTGAACATGGAGGCGCCCTGTAAAGGTGAGTGGAATGCGGCGCTGCAGCGATCGACGCGATGTAGCTTTTTAAATAAATGTCTTCCTTTTCAGGATTGTCGGCGAGATGTCTCCGGGATGCAGATTTAGCAGGTAAGGACTTTTCCTTCTTCTGTTCTCTTCTTCTCTTCCTTTGC
>PGSH02016326.1:0-40283 GCA_002915635.3 Ambystoma mexicanum | reverse complement strand
ATTCATGCTCCATGTCCCATCATCATCTGCTGTGTTGTCAGTTGACTCAGATGATGCCATAAATGCCAGTCAACACTGTCTGCCAATACACAGGTCTCTGTCCAGCCTTTTGCTACCAAGCAAGGCATCCCTGCATTTTCACTGACGGGGGGGCTTTGCTTGTAGCCATGCAACCCATTGCATGCACATTGCACGTGATGCCTGAACTAGCCCTTCCACTGGCTTCAAGATTATTGATACACATCATGAAGTACTTGTTCATGTCGATAGTGAGTAACGTACACATGTTGTGCACTGCATCAACCCGCTTCTGAGCCATGTAACACCGTTCTACATGCCTACTCACTGATGCTATGTCAAATTGACCAGGCATGCATGGCAGGTTATCTTTTGTGTGTGACATGTCTGCTTCATGTGTTGGCTGTCTGTGTGATGTCTATGTGTATGTGTGTCATGTGCTTCTGACATGTGTACTAATGTATTTTTTCTCTCCACTTTTCAGATGATGACACAATGGAGCCAGAGGATGGTGTTGTCATGCCAGGCAGAGGGTTGTTATCATAACCACAACCCGGCACAAGTGGGGGTCGTAGGGTGGTAGCTCACAAAAACCCACGTGTGCTTCAGATCATCTTGTCTTTGGCTGGCTATGAGTTCAGCCCAGATGACCACTCTGACAGCCATGTCGAGTTGGATGAGCATCAGGTCCAGACGTCAGGGGTGAGTGATTCTGATGTGGACACTACTCTGTCCGCGACACCTGCACTGAGGGGCAAGTCAGTTTTGGGACCTCCGCCTGTGGTGGATCGGGGCGCAGGGTCACCCTCCACAGCAGTCGCTGATGTGCCTGGGGCATCACGTGGACGGGGGCATGTAGTCGTGCAGCCGCGGGCGGTTCCAAGCCAACAAGGACGGCCGGTCCTTGGGTCCCGCAGGTGTCAAGCCCAGCAAAACGGTGGCCGCACTCCACCAAGGTATACTGAGTGGGAGCAAGACATGACTACCAATTCAAAACGTCAGGGGGCAGCACTTGATAACATCGCTGCGAGCCTGGAACGTGTGGCCCAATCTGTGCTCCCCCCTGCTAGGCAGGTGCTTCTCCAGCGGCAGGCGGTGCAGTCCACGGCCCGCTCGCTCAGGCTGGGCATGGTGGCCTCTGACAGGGCACGCCAGGCTGAAATGTTTTCTCTGCGTCAAGCAATTGATGCTCACGCAGAGGCACACATGAAGGCCCTGAGTGCTGAGTCTAGGTCCCTCAGATCCACTCTGGATGCCCTCTTGACATCCCAGAGGGTGCGGTCAGAGGAGAGGTTTGAGCAGCTTGAGTGTACCATCTCGGCTGAGCTGCATGCTTGCCGGGAGGTGCATCAGTTGTCCAGCCAGACCACGCAGGTGCATAGGCGTGGTCAGGCTCCTGGCCCACGTCATTCTTTTCAGGAAGAGGCAGACTCGGACGACAAATTATCTTCCACACAGGTCGTGGTGTGCAGGCGTTGAGCCCATGGAGGATTTTTTTTTTGTCTCATCATCATCGCATGTGGGTGTTGAGGTGCACCCTGTACCTCCCCCCTCCTGGTTGCCCCCCCGGGTCGTATGTGGGCATTTTTGATTTTATCTTTTAGGTTAGTTAGTTGATATTAACTATTTGATAGTTATTTTAATTAGGTTATGTAGGTTGTTCATAGTTAGTTTAATTAGTTAATATAGTTTAATATTGTTTGTCTATTGTGCATTCATGTGACGGTGTGGTGCTTTGTGGCTTTTGAAAGCATCCACTGTCTGTTCCAGCTGGGCCCTTCAAGCTTGTCTTGTGTATGTGTTTGCAGCTTGGGGTCCTGACTCACATATGCCACTCCTGCTTCCCTTATCCATGGGCTCGCTAGGATGGTTCGGTGTTACAAAATATTACACAAGGGCTTTGGACTTGCCTCATAACTGTGGCCTGTCTGCTGCTGTTGTACTTGTGTTAACACCCCTAGTGGGGATTGGTTGTGTTTCATCCACCCGATGTCTGTAATGAATTTGGGTGAGTATGTGATTGATTTATGCATTAATTGATGTGGATTGTGATGTATGTCATTTTCTTGCCTGTATATGTGCTTGATGCACTTCATGCTGTAGACAGTAGCCTGCACCCTTGGCCTGTCAATGATGGTGGGAGGAGTTTGGATGTAGCTCTGTGACCTGGACCAGTGACAACCAGCATGAAGACACACACACAGGGAACTTTCATGTCTTATTGATTTCTTTAATGCCCTTTCTGCAGGAAGATGAGCCTCCAGACTACCTTTGCCAGCAGACACAGGGACAACGAATCCAGAGAACTGGGCACATTTGGTGGTGCAGACGTGTGGATGTGTGCGCAAGCACAGGCACAGGGCTTGTGCGAAGACGTCCAACAGAAGCAGACGTGTTTCCAGGATCTCCAGCCAAGGTGAGCAGCACAAGGGCCGACAACGCAGCCAACCTTCCACCAGGCCACTTGCACATGCATGCTAAGTGGCACCAGTGCTGGGGAGCTTTGCCAGGCATTGTTGGAGAAGCACACAGTACAGCTGGCATGCGTTGAGGGCCAAATGCCAAGTGGCTTTACAAGTTGTCAGGGGCACACGCAGGGGCCATCAAACATTTCCTGGAGTACCCCCTGCTCCATTGAAGCATAGTTATTAGGGTAGTAGCATTCCTAGCCAGATACTGATACGACGCACAGGGACACCCAGCGAGGCACAGACTCGTGGCCAGTGCATGTCATTTGCGTGTGCTAATTGCCAGGTGCACTACCTATTGAAATATGCGGCTGACAGAACACAACTTGTACTGAAGTTGCACCTTGCTATACGCGTCTAGCAGCTCACCCAGGGACCATTGTATCATGTGTGATTCTTGACCCATTGGTGTTCCATTTCCCACACGGCCACATGCGCCTGCCTTACTGCATTGACAGTGTATGAACCATCGGTGGGCCAAGCTAACGTATGGGTACAAAGCAGCAGACAGGGGTGTTTGTTTGTGGAGAAGTCACTTACTTTGGGGCATGGATGGGGTTGTGTGTGTGTTGTAATCACACATTCAGATTAGTAACTCACGCTCTCTTTGCAGCATTGAAGTGCTCCTGTTACCGGACCTGAGAGTGCGCAGGCAGGAGGCCAGCACTCACCCCAGAGATAAGTCTCTCTTTGGCTTGCATTTGACTGTTTTGGTACAATGTGCATGATGAACATGTTTTCTCTAATTGAGTATGTGTTTTTGTGAATAGTTGTATTTTGCCTACTTTCCCTTGCAAATCCACATCCACTCTCCTGACCCTCTTTCCGGTTCTCCTGATTACCAATGCCTGTCCATGCTACATATCCCTGACCCTCCTTCCCCGCCGGGGTCTCAGAGGCCTGTGTAAGTTTGACCTTGCAGGCGCACAGACCACGGAGGGGGTGTTTGGTTCGTGCAACTCCAGCGCCTGGACACCAGAGCTGTGACACTACCCATCAGTTGTTGCATCATCATTGTATGTTATGTACGGTAAATGGTACCCATCCTGTTGGAACATTGTTCAACTGTGCTACCTTGGTTGTTCTATCATTGTGCTTGTACATGTGCTTTGACATTTCCTGCTACTTCTAGTCATCTACTGGCGACTCTTCCTGGGTTTTTTGGTTCCTGCAGGCTTTTTCCCTGGTTTGGGGGTTTGGCTCCTTGGAGTTCTCTGCGATTTGGTATTTTTACCAGTCAAGGTGGCCTCTGAGGGGGCTGGACCCTATTTACACGCAAGCTGGAACATGGAGAGCAAGGGGTAGGGTGATCCTGTAGCCAGGTAGACTTGAGGGAAGAAGGCTACATGCCCCAGAGACAGATGTTCTGAAGGTCAAGGTGATGTGTAAGGGAGGGCCTTTTGTTGTTGGACAGTTGGCTTGGGCTACAGTGTTTTGGGCACTCTGACATTGTAATTGTGGGGTACTATGTACATGATGTGTTGTGCTGGTCAATGCCTGTCCCTGTGTTGTGTTTACTTTTCAGGTGTCAGGGGATTGGTGTGGTTTGACATGCTGGGGGGTTCACATGGCCAATGTTCACATGTGATGTGTACAGGACACTGAGGGTCACTTGATTTCACATGCATATATTGAGTGCATGTCCCTAATGACACACACAGTTGCTCAATGATCCACCACACGTACAACCACCCTTCCATGGCCACAGGTGCACACAGATTGCATTCTCAGGCCCGCTGTGTCCATGCAGCACATGATCTATTACCATTTGTGTATCCTGTACATGTGTCATTTGGTTGTGGATGTGATTAGTCTTTTTCATGTGATGCTCAAGGTGTATCTGCAAAACAATGGCTGCTCAAAGTGCTGTGTGCTGAGCAGTGTGTTGCAGGGGACACACACAGCACACGGGTTCAGGAGTAGGGATTTTGGCTTGCCCAATGTGCATGTGAACAGGCATTCAGTGTTGTGTTCATGGTAGGACTGGTGGATAGCATTTGTGTATGGCTTGGTATGTGTGGGAGGCTGTTGGTCAGTCATTTCATCTGATTCCATGTCAGGCGTCATTGTCTTACGCCACTTTCATTTTTCACATGTCAATGTGTACATTATTGGTATGTGTTGGTGTTTGCTATTGCTTGCCATGTCATTGTTGTGGGTTTGGTAGGGTTGACATACCAGGGATTGTCATGGCCTGTTTTGGGGGGGGGGGGTTTGATACACACCTTGCATGTGTTCCTTTTTTGGTCACACAGGATTAGTTATGTTTAAGTAGCTAGTGATGCACACATTGTAGCACTTCCGTGGCAACATTCTCAGGGTGGTAAGGTTGTGACAGTTGACTGTCTCTTTGTCATCATCGATTGTCACCTGGTATGTGCCAGGCCTGTGTGCACTCCGCAGGGGTGGGAGTTTAGGTGAAGAATAATGTAGCCACAAGCTGGGTCCGGGCTGCCTCGCCACGTGCCCTGTGCCTGTGGTTGGGGATGTGGGGGCACCACCATGTCCACCGGTACCTCCCGCCGTGTTGCAACATTGTGCAGGACACATGCTGACACAATGATCCTGAACACTACTGGGGGTGCATATAGTAGCTGCCCACCAGAGCGGTCAAGGGAGCGGAAGCGTGACTTGAGCACTCCGAATGTGCGCTCCACTATGCCCCTGGTTGCAATATGGGCATCATTGTATTTTACCTGGGGTGGTGTGGTGGGGTTCCGGATTGGCATCATCATGTGGTTGCTCAGAAGGTAGGCACTGTCCCCTGCGGAGGTGATAATAGTTGTGATTATTAGGGTTTTGGTATTTGTCTGTGTGTGACATGCATGCATGTGCACAGGCATTTGTACTCACCTAGGAGCCATGTGTCACCATGCTGCCCAGCTTCCAGGGCCCGGCTCAGGGCGGACATTCTGTATATGAAACTGTCATGGCTGGAGCCAGGGTAGTTTGCATAGACAGAGGTGATGATTCCTTTAGCATCGCATACAACCTGCACGTTGATGGAATGCCAGTGCTTGCGGTTCCGATAGATGTGCTCAGTTGCCCTAGGTGGATGTAGGGCCACATGGGTGCAATCTATGGCACCGAGCACTTTGGGGAAGTGTGCCACCCTGTAAAAGTCCCCGACCACGGCCTGCCTTTCTGCGGGTGTTCTGGGCATGTATATGTGCCTGCGGACTGAGGGGCGTGCAGTGATGATTGCCAACACCTGGTGTAGGCAGCGTGACTGCATGGCCTGTGAGACCCCCCCCCCACAATGGCAGTTGTCCGCTGAAATGACCCAGTGGCCAAAAAATGCAGGACATTGAGCACCTTCTCCAAGGGGCTCAATGCTTGGGAGCACAGGGTGGGTGATGTAAGGTCATCTTCCCACTCCCTGACGAGGTCTAGGATGATATGAGGTGGAAACCTATACCTGCCATAGACGTGGTCGTCAGGCATCCCAAAAAGGCTGGTCCGTGGCAAAAAAATGCAGGCCCTGGCTATTCTCCTCCTCCTGCGGTGTCCCACGACCAGTGCTGCGACAAATGGGGCATTCATCGTAGCGGTATATACGTGTTTGTTGTTTGCATGCACTTTTATTCTGTGCGCGGGGACGCTTCCGCCTGCCTTCGTGTGGCAGATGTGTTGACGCCTGTGCATGTCTTTTGCCGTGCGCAGGTTTCCCGTATTTGAATCCATGAATAGGGGTTGTTCGCGTGCGTGTGGGCGTTCCGTGTATTTCCCTGCAGTACTTCCCCTGTTACACCTTCTTTTTCACGTGTTGTTCCCCATTCCGCTTGTTACGCCCAGTGTCCCGCCCCCTTTTTGGCGTGTGCACGGACGTTGTGCGCTTTCCCTGTGCGCGTCGCGCACAGCGTTCGAGCTGTTGCAATGACGTGTGCGCCCGTGTATGCCACGCACGGGTTTGGCGCACATCCTGAGGAGAACACACGCAGGGACTTCCATTAATTGCACGCATGCGCGTGCGTCTGTTTTTTCACGCTTGCGCCTGTTTGCACCAAGATTTTCGATGCACGTTTGTTCCATGAATCAGCCCCACTGTGTCTAGGGTGGCCATGTGGCCAATGGTCCCCACGTGAAAGACCCCTTTGAGGTCTCCTACATTGTATTTGGCACCCTGTTCTTCCCCATTGATCCAGCCCCCCTGTGAGCGCACGGTCACAGGTGCTAACTGCCGTTGATACCGGAGTGGGGATCAATGTGGATGAGGTGAGTACAATAGTTTGAGAACTTAGTCAAAGGACAGAGAGATTTGCTGGGTGCAGGGACAGGGTCTTTGAAGGGGAGCCTGGAGACACTGTGTCTGGGTTCACCATTTGGCCAATGGTCCCCATGCAAAAGACCCCTTTATGTGTACATTGTATTTGGCAGATTGTTCTTTCTCATACACCCAGCCCACTTGCGAGTGCACAGTCACAGGTCTGAACTGTCATTGATATTTGAGGTGGGATGGATGTGGATGAGGCGAGCGCAATAGGCCCAGAACCTAGTCAAAGGACACCGAGATATGTTGATTGCAGGTACAGGGTCTTCAAAGTGCAGTACGGAGACACTTTGTCTGGGATGGCCATGTGGCCAATGGTCCCCATGTGAAAGACCCCTTTGAGGTCTACATTGTATTTGGCACCTTGTTCTTTTCATCTATCCAGCCTCATTGCACGGTCACAGGTGCTAACTGTCATTGATACCAGAGAGGTGATCGACGTGGATGCAGCGAGCACAATAGGCCCAGAATGTAGTCACAGAGATATGCTTGGTGCACGGACAGGGCCTTTGAAGGGGAGTCTGGAGACACCATGTCTGGGGTGGCCATGTGGCCTGTGGTCCCATGTGAAAGACCCCTTTGGTGTGTACATTGTTTTTGGCACTTTGTGCGTTTCCCTCCACCCAGCACCCTTGCATGCTCATGGTCACAGGTGCGAAGTACCATTGATCTTATAGATGGAATTGATGTGGTGAGGTAAGCACAATATGCCCGGAACTTAGTCAAAGGACACAGAGATATGTTGTTAGCAAGGATGGGGTCTTCAAAGGGGAGTATGGAGACACTGTCTGGGATGGCCAATGGTCACCATGCGAAAGACCCCTTTTGTAGTCTCATAGTATTAGGCACCTTTTGCGTTCCCATCCACAAACCCCCATGTGAGTGCATGGGCCCAGGTTACAACTGACTTTGGTAAGGGAGGTGGAACGGATAAGGATGAAACCAAAAAACAAAAAATAAATTAAAGATATTGAATACATTAGTGCATTGTGAAGGGATAACTGTTTGGTTAGAGTAAGATATGCACAGAATTATATTTACAAATTGTTCATGCACGTAAAAGTACTCTTTCATGATCTTGATGGTACAGGGGAAATGCTTGGATATTATATGCTTGGAGGTGTTGGTGACTTGCAATTTAGTTGTAATCACTTGCCATATTACCTCATTGATTTTATTTAGTATGACAGTGACAGTCTGACGGTTGTTAATTTTTATTGAAACAGTATTTTATTCAGAAATAGAATGTAAAGTAATATAGAGTACATGAAGGAAAAAGGGAACATGTCAGTAAATGATAAGATTATGATTTGCAATTGCCTTTTAAATGCAAGTACTTTTTATTTTATTTTCACTGTAGTGTCTGTGCCTTGTTGTATGTTGATGGTGAGAGTTTGAGATTAGAAAGACAAAATTGAAACTTTAAATGAAACACATACTCAATTTAAATAATTTCAAAAAATACAATATATAATTATTATATACATATATTTTTCATAGATCACATAGAAGACACTTTTTAAAGATAGGATTGATGGCATATACAAACTACACATGATACTGCTGCGGTTGAGGTACTGTCTGTATAATATTGTCCAGAGTCACTGGTGAATATTTCCCAAATGGCTCGAACCACACAAGCCGGTATTACTCGTCAAACACAGAATCCCAGTCTTCCATGAATCAGCCATGTAAATGCTTGATAGGCACATGCCTGTACATAAATGGTTCACTTGAATGAATCCCATAATTGCATAAATCGTGTTTGGACTATCTTCTAAAATAGAAGGCATTGGTACACTTTAAAAAATAACCTTTGAGAGCAAAGTACTTACAGTATTATATTGTTTAAAAGTAAGGATGATATAGAAATGTGAACGCCCTTTCGAGAAATACAATTTGGGGCCATGGGGGATTTTTTTTTGTTTTTTACTTTAAAGTAAAAGACATTTTATTGTTAAGTCATTAAATACAATTTTGAATACTTTGGCTTAAGCTAAGAGCTAGACCTTTATTCAAACATAAGAAACATTCTATCATCAGTGAACCATCGAAACTACAATGTAGTAGGAGAACAACATAAAATGTTAGCATTTTAAGCTGTCAAAAATACAACATATAAACAGGAAACTGTTGCTCTAAGTTCATGCATCAGGAACATCATCATTCTCAACACAGATCTTGTAAGGCAGGCTGCCCTGAAGTCATGCAGCTGGGTAACGCATAGTGGAAGTGTGTTTTCTTCGGCTATGTAGGCCAATCAGCCAGAGTTTTCTCTGCAGCAGCAGTTCACCACCAAAGTTGGCATCACCTCACATAAATGGAAGGGAGACTATGTGGAAACGTCTCTCATGCGACTAGGATCAGGATCCGGTGGTTGATCATCATGGCTTTCATCAGATTCCCCATGATTTCGGCTTCTTTCTCTCTCAACCATTTCCTCTTCTGTGTACTCTGGCGCGTACAGCAGGGCTGAATTGATGTCATAATTCCGGAATATTGAAGATGTATAAGATCAACAGTGAGAACAATAAAAAAGATGTTGTTTGGATAATGTAACAAAATTATGTTTAACTTTAAAATGCAATGTAAAAGAAAAATAAGAGAAGAAACAGACATGTTACAAAAACCCATAGTGCAAAAGACAAGAGGAATAGGCCCAAACTTTGCATTGACACATGTCAAAAAGAAATCATGTAAATAAAACATTTGAGTATGCTTTGTTAAAGACATTTGTAAAATAGAGAAACATTTTGTATATGCAAAGTGCTAACACAGTTAGTTTGTTATACATTGTAGTGTAAGAACCTGTTCTCATTAAGTCGTTCTTGGTAGATATCCGAAAAGAGCAAAAAGAACTTGTGGAGGCTCTGAAAAAAATACACTGACACTAAGGAAGAAGATACTCCAGTGTTGTCTGATCAGGAAGGGCTTGTTGATAGTTATAGAGGTAAGAGGCGTTTTGACATTTCCATGGAGACACATCAATAGACTGCGCACAGAGGATGTTGACATGGGACGTGCATTGGCATTGTGACAAGGGACGTAAGCGTCTAGTAATGTCAGCTTGAGGGGTGGGTGATCTGATTTACTCCTGCAAGGGCACTTGAAATTAGGGTGATGGATCAATGGATAAAATTAGCACAAGATGGTTTCCGACCGGTGAGTTTCGCCTGTGTTATTGTGAGAAATGTGAGAAAACCAAAGGTAAGATGCATTGGAAGGAAAATTTACATCGATCAATGTATGATCAAAAATACATGCTCGATCGATTGGGTCAATACAATTCCTAAGAGAACTTCGTATTTTAATAACATATGCATCCAAACTTACACAAGCCCATTGCTTTTCCACCACAACACTGCTGTTAGCCCCAGCACTATTCGAGTGTTGTGCCTCACTCCCCTATCCCTACTTCTCAACCCCCTCTCCTTCTCTTGGGTCCTTTCCTCTACTTCCTTCTACAGAGACTATCATCTGGTCTAACCAAGGTGGAGGCACAAAATGCCAATATCTCTGCCAAAGTACCAGGGAACTACATAAGTGATTGGTGCAGTATAAAAGCTCTACAACATAACATACCATAATGTGCAGAGAATGTGAGATTCAAATTCACAGCAAACAGGGAAACATCAAAGAGCAAACCATCTTCTTGGTACGTGAGGGCACACAACCATCCCACATGCAGAGAGATTGGAGGTTGTGTGTTAGGAGGAGCGAGGTTGGAGTAGTGGGGAAAGATTCAGATAAAATATGACGGCCGTCATGAAGAATTCTTTTATACAGCACTTAAGGGAAAGTGGCCCCGAATTTCGAATTGGTTGATTGCCGTTATTTGGGTCATTCACAGCAACTCAGTGTATCAATGTACCTGGGACTTTTTCTTTAAGATATCAGGTAGTTCTAAAGAGAGAGCTGGGATGTGAGGATGGACACCCAGCTTGTAGGTCTTGTTTGGTTTCTTATCCACCCATTATAATTATAATTGTTCTTCTGTAATGCGCTTAATACCAGCAGGTGGTTTCTAAGCGTGGGATTTGGATTCAAACCTGTGTTGCGCTCCATTGTCTTGCTTCCAAGACAAACGCGTTGCCCCTGAGCTACCCTTCCTCACAAATTGACAGCCCATGGCCATGCTAACCCATATGGCCCTTTTCACACACACCCTGCCCCTCTCAGCCCCAAAACACATTCTCCTGGGATATCGTTGAGGTAGCTTTATTAAGCATTAACATCATACAGTGTCCTCAAATTGCCTGCCAGTAATATTTCAAATCAGTCTACTGAGAGTGAATGGGCCTCATTACAGTTTTGCCAGTATCCTGCCGGTAATTCCAGTGGGATACTGGCAAATTTGCCTTACCCTTTCTGCCGCCTGATATCCTGCTATTACGGGGATATTATGGGCGGCGAAGACAACAGGTAAATTCCCATTCCATGGAGTGCCAGGGATGGGTTTTCTTGAATTACTGGCGCTGGTAGTACTGGTGCAGATGATTCTGGCATTTATTTGCCCGTAGGGGCCAGAACTCCCAGCTGGTCAGGCCTGCCGGTAGTTCACTGCCCCCACTGGCAAACTTGTGTTTCCCCGGCCAGGAAGAAATTCCGGTGCCGGAATTACCAGCATTTTTTCCAGACCGGGGAATTCTTAATGAGCCCCAAAGACTTAATTGCAGGCAAAAATGTGCTTTGGTGTAATAAGCATATCTTAAGCAAGTGTGCCTTCTGCCTCGTGATTTATAAGCAGTGCGCCTGTCCGTGCACTGAAGTCCTGTAAAAAAGAAAGCACTGGTAAAGCCAACAGTTCTGATTCGTGGTAGGCATTGAGTAGGCATTTGCCAGCCATTCCAATCATATGAACAGATAATCATACCATTTCACAGCTATTACCGTCTTATAGTCAGGTAGAACCATTATGGCAGACCCGGGCAAATACCAATCTGACCAATACACAAAAGCCAAACCTGTTGCCTTGCCAATGCTTGCTTTATGTGCTGCAACTCTTAATGCACCTTAGCACTTTACTTCAGCTCAGAGGGTAAATACATCATGTAAGGCAAAAGGTAGAACCCCCCCCCAAGAGCAGTTGATAATTCCACAGTAAACCCATGCTGTATACCTTATTCTATAATTAGAGCAAGCTTCCTCGTAACACAGAAGTCACATATGGCATCCTACCTTCATGTACTCTACAATGTAGGTATGGGTTTTATGATGTAGGATGTGAGGATGTATGATGCCAGGTATGCATCTTTTGCCAACTTGGCTTGTGTTAAGCACTTAGAGCCAGTCGAGGCTCCCTTGCTCAGCTCTGGCTCGGCTCTACCCATGAATGTTCTGGCCCTTCCCACCTCTAGTCACACCGATCCGCAAGGCAAATCAAATTGATAGGCCAGAACAGTCTCAAACTGTACTGAACTATTAAAGGGCCCAATTACGAGTAGGACGGTAACACAAAAAATATGTGGTGCTTTGGATACCTCCTATTTTTAAACTGCCACATAATTATGTGTTGAGGTCACATTAGATATGGGGGAAAACACATGTACACTGTGCAGTACATCCTATATGCCCCATGTGGTAAATGTTTCATGTCATTTTGAATCATAGATGAGCGGTATTTAAAAAATAAAAGGTATTTAAAATATGCTTGTTTTCTATTACCACCATAATCATAACGAGTCCCTCTGTCTTTGTCCGGAAATAGTCTCGAAACCAGATTAATACAATATTATCAACACCAATGTTCTCTGGTTAATGAATCCAAATGACAATCTTTTGGTATCCTGGGATACCATGCTCAGGTTCAGCTCACTAAAAAGTCCTTAATTGCACCCTTGATCTTGGACCATTAATATATACTAGTGCACAGTTTTATAGCGTTTAATGCCTTTTATTTTAAAGGAGAAATGGTGACTTAATTGCCACACTCCATGTTTCATTGTCTCAATGAGGGTCACGCCAGCTCTTATGATTACGTAATGCCCATGGAGGTCTATTTTATATTTGTGATGAATCAACTTCCGGGGCACCAGTGGTCCATGGATGAATATCGGTTTCTAAACCATCCATCAGCCCCACACCTCCAGTATACCAGAAGGGATCCATACAGATTGGAACACAAGTAAATTATAAACCTCCTTGTCCATTTTTTTAACGTGGACGGAACGGCAGGCATGCTCATCGCCACAAGGTCGTGGAACGTTGTTTGGTTGCAACACAGAGAAAATACAATGATTACTCAATGTTAAAAGGGACTGTCCAGTAAAGGTTGTATAAAAATATCTACTTTATTATTATTACAACAGACAGTTACAGCACACTACAAAATACAACCCACCCTGTAAAGGAACACAGAGGACAGACAATTTCATGAAGGAAAGGGATGCCCTCTGGATACTGACAGGACAGTAGTCAGTAAATTAATCAGTCTTAACTGTTCAAGGTTATTTGAGTTCAGTACCAAAGGAGCAAGCGGTCGTAAATGTCACTAGGGGCCTTCGGAGAAGGACCAGGGGGACAGAACCACAATGTACCTGGTGCTTGAGTTGATCTTGATGCTCGAAAGCATCAAGTCGGTTCCAGGACGCTTTGCAGCTCCTGCAACAGAGTTCAAGATGAGAGACAGCTGTGGGTATCAGGCGGAAGGTAGTCCGGCAAAGCAAGGCTGGATGGACGACTGCAGGCTGGCCTACATTGCGGCTCATGATCAAGAATGGTCTCTGTGCTGGTTGGCGGATCTGGAACGCTGGTCGAGGCGTCTCAGGCGGCTTTAGTGACTGCAGCGTGACAACAGTCGGGGTTCGAAGGCTCGACTGCCCTGAAAATGTTCTTAGAAGATGGACGCTAGTTGATGCTTATGTGGCACTCCACCTAGCTCCTTCGCAAAGCTTGTGGCGTCCTTTCAAGGCAGACGGCCCAAAGCTGAGGAGAGTGTTTGCAGGCAACAGCCTTGTTCTTTGTTCAGAGAATCTCTGGCACTTCCCACCTAGGAAGTTTGCTGGCAGAACCTAGCAGGGCACGGTGTGTGCTGGCTGAGTACCAGTTCTGGAGCTGCTGGATGGGTCCTCTGAGTCCGGTATCTCCCTCTGTTCCCTGGGAGATGTTTAGGGGAGGGATCTTGCTTCCTTCTTGGAAATTCTGGCCTTCCGTCACTGGAGCTGTAAGGTAGACTGTACCGTCAGCCAGGGTCCAATGCTGAGTTCTTCTTTCCTACTTCTTGTGAAGCTTTCAGATGATCTGCTAAGTGAGGGGCTCAGCCATCTTTTAAAGCCAAATTGACCCCAGTGATTGCTGCAGGATAAGCCTACCTTAAGGAACCAATCTGGGGTCCCCAACAACAATCTTCTGTTATGTGTGAGGTCAGGACCAGATTGCTTTGCAACTGGAAAGGTAAGAGGTGACAACATGTACTCCTAAGTCTCACCCATCTTCCTGTCTGTTGTAGATCAAAATGTCTCTCTAGTTTACTGAGCCCTCTGTGGCTCTTGATCAAAGTGCAGTTCTCCCTTGAAGTTTGTGATGAGACCAGACTTTCTGTCTCCCTCAAATCACATACTTCTCCCTCTGAAAAGGGTCCACTCTGCAGGGGTTCCCTACAGTAAATAGTGGACCCAGAGATGCTGCTCACTGTCCTTCATACGGAGGGGTGGGAACTAGCTTCAAGTTGACACATTGCATATCAAAGAGGTGTTTGTTTTCCTGGCCATTGTTAAATTCTGTGACCAGGCCTATCTGCAGCCCTGCTTCAAATAACTCTCATCAGTATGCCCCGCCATCACACAGAACTTAGATGATAGAACAGGGCAGTTCCATGGAGCCTTTGATATTTAATTAGGCCTGCCATGCGGAGGAGGAAGGTGTTGCTCTTCTCCTCTTGATGTTTTCATGCACCCCTCACTGTCACCTGTCAAATAAATGAGACAGGGAGGACTGCACCTGTGTCCCACAGAGTACACTGCACTATGTGTTTGTTGTGTGGCGAGCATTAGAAAATATGTGAGGATTAGCCCCACACATTTTCAGAGGTTGATCTCCCATCATTCCATTTCCTAAAAAATAATCAAAAAAAGCCCAGGCGAGTGCACACTCCCTGTGTGGATGGTCGAATCCCTCACAATATTGCATAACCTCTTTTATACGTCCCACGTGTTGCATGACTTATTTGTAATCTGGGCTTCACTGTGTATCTCTGCTCTTGGATGTTCATTAATACAATATCATTTATATGTGACATGCTTGCATACATCAGGCATTTGGCTTATGGCAGTGGAGGTGAATTTGCCCAGAAGTTATGGGAATTCAGCTCCACATCTTCCACAGCTTGCATTAGTGAATTCTCCCTCATGGAGATGCCATGTGCGTGCAGCTCTTGTCGGGTTATTTTAACTCCTTCTCCCCTATTGTCATTCTTCCTTTGTGGTTACCTGCCTTCACCTTTTCCACATCCTATCCTTGGCTCTGACAGTTAGCTTGGAATACCCAGATAATATATCTCTGGAATAGTCAGCAGGCAGCTACACAAACTCTGGCCTTCACACTTCAGTGCCTTCACAAGCACATCTTAGTTCCATCGCACAACCACAGTTCCACAAATTTGACTGCTTTTCCACGGTACCAGGAAATGTCATCACTGGAAAATGCAAGTTACTAACATTTGAGATCAGTATTCAGTCTGATCCACTGCCTACCATTACACTCAACCCCCTACTTGTGCAATCATACCCCCTCTACCACTATCCCATCACATCTTGCCAATTGTCTACCATGTTGCTCACTCTCCATACTTTTTTCGGTTTTCCTTACTTCTTCCTCCATAGACTGCCATCTGTTTACTCCAGGTGGGGCACAATACGTCATTTGCTCAGACTAGAATGGCACCGTAAGCCACCTATAGTGGTGGGAGAGGCAGCATAAAGCTCTAATTCTTTCAGTCTTATCCACTGCCTACCATTACACTCAACCCCCTACTTATGCAATCATACCCCCTCTACCACAATCCAAACACATCTTGCCAATTTTCTAGCATGTTGCTCACTCTCCATGCTCCATACTTTTTTCTGTTTTCCTTACTTCTTCCTCCACAGACTACCATCGGTTTACTCCAGGTGGGGCACAATACGTCCTTTGCTCAGACTGGAATGGCACCGCAAGACACCTATAGTGGTGGGAGAGGCAGCATAAAGGTTCTAAAAGATAGCATAAAATGTTCATGATCAAACTGCAACTAGAAAAACACCTGGCCACCCCTAATACCAGGTGCAAATGAAAGGGTGAAAGACACGTCTCAGTGATTTCCCTCTCTCCCCTCACTATCTCTGAAACGATGTGCCTGCAGGAATCAGCAACTTTCACACCCTAATGCACTTCATTGGGGTATTCAAAACACACCAGTGCTATGTCCAGCCCAGCTTTTCTGTGACACACACCTCCAAGCCATATCTCCCATCTGTATGTGTTCCCAGGCGAATAACTTACATGCCCTTATTCATGGAATTATCTGCATGGAAAATCAGGACTTTGCATGCCATTCTACGCGCAAAACCCTGTTCGCGAATTCATTGGTCGACAGTACGTGACTATTCCGGAACTTGCGTGGACTTCGCATAGGTCTGGCCCACCTCTGCAAGCAGTTGAGCACATTGAGTGATACTCCTAGCAGAGTGTGGGTTGGACCTACGCAGAGTGCAAAATAGGTGTCGGAAAATGCAAAATGAGGAAGAACAAAGGAAAATGTGAGCATGCCGAGGGACGACCTGCCACAGGGAGATTGCACCCCCACAACTGCGCAGAACAAATCGTATTTGCAGATCTGACTGCGCAACCTCATGTCAGGGAAATGACCACGCAAACCTTCCGATCCAGACACTTGCACATAGGAAAAACTGTAGGTAAGATTGCATGTTGGATTTAGAGGGGTGTGCGCACAGTCAGGGTTCTGATCACCGTGTAGCAGGGTGCAGGGACAGTTTACTGGGGTTTGCACTGGATTGACCGTAAAATTACTTGAGTTACGGAACATGGTGCGTATGTTACCGGGTGCTGTGAACAGTTACGGGGGACCCTACACAGTGTTGCTGGGGTGTTGGCTTGGTTTCGGGGGACCCCAGGCAGGATTACCAGGGTGCATGAGTGCAAGCTCGAGGACCGCGCATAGGTAGGTTTTAGTGGCTACATTTGCTTTGTGAGGGGGGCATGCCAGGGGTGTTCTGGCTGTGATTTGCGCATAGTTTTACTTTGCAGAGAAGATTCAATGAATACGCGGATTGCGCACAGGTGCCACATGCACAGGGGCACGCAAAGTCCTTCACGTTGCACAAACTTTGCAGGGTCATGCACACATTTCTATGAATCAGGCCCCCAGTCTGCTTTCTGTGCAAAAGTGTCTATATGTATGCAGCCTTTGTGCCACTTAGTGCGCATGTAGCCGCTTGTCCAGCAACAAGAAACATTTTAGCTTGCAGGGTGCACATCTGAAATAATAATTTAAAAAAATTACCTGCAATAATGCGTTATGCAGTTCTATGCATGCTCATTAAAAACATATTCTGATTCAAAAGCACTGGAACTACCAACTGTCATAATTTGCACACCTCATGATAGTCATTTTATTTATCTTGAGACAAAGAAAGACTGCCAGCCCTAGAAGGGTCAAAATGTGTGTGCTTCAGACTGCACACAAAATGTCAGTCCCAAGCAGATGCTTTAACTGCTCTGCCTTTTTCAAAGGTACTTGTTTAATCAATTAGAAAGAGGAGGATGCACTGTCACACAAGCACTTCTCTCAGTTAACCTCTTTAGGCAGGGAGTGAGAATGTGTATAACATGCACTCTGCACTAAATAATTACAAATAGTACATTGAATGACAGATGACAGAGCTCAGGAACGTAGGGGTGTGTGGGGGTCTGAATATTAAAGGATAGTTCCGGGACTTTTTTTTTATTGTCCCTACGGTTCGGCCATGTGTTTTTAAGCATAACTCGGTAGATCGTAGAAAACTTTCCTATGGACCTTACCCGACTTTTCGTCCATTAACGCACTCGAAATCAGCCGCCATTTTCTGATAATCCTATCATTTCCCCCCATCGCCCTGGCTCACCTGCTTTTGCAGCACTAAATCAAATCCCCCGCCCCTGAGCCTGACATCAGCAGACGCGTACCGCCCATTTCCCAACGCCAAAGCACGTTTCGTGTCAACAATCGCTGCGCCTCAGCTAATGACGTGTCGCCATGGAAATGGCAGGACGCCTCTTTCCTCAATAAGTATAAACACACCGTTTCACAACACACAGCAGCAGATTTTCGATTCCATTACTCTCTCTGTGTTACTTTGAGTATTCTGTGACTCGTTTCTGTGCTCTGGTCAGCTACCTTCGCCGCTTCTCGGCCTTGTGAACACCTGTACCATCTCTGTAAATTATTTTACTTTCTTTACCACACAATGGCTACAATAATGCCGTATATGTACGAGCCCGAGTACACCAAGGAAGAACTACTGGAAAGGCAAGCACGCGAAAACGATGGGGATTCGGACGGCAGTTGGGAGGACCAGTCAACGGATGAAGAGCCTGGACCATGTCGCATGGACGGCGTCTCCACCTGGTGCACGTGCAATCGGTGCGAGCTAATGCCAACTGAGGAGGAGAACTGCTGCTGCCGAGAAAACTCGGGATGCCTGGCCTACATTTCGGAAGGCGAGCCAAGTCCGCAATGCATCACCGAGCTGCCAGAGTTCAGGGAAGCCTGCCTCTCACGGACCGTGTTGAGGATGATGATGGTGCTTATGCACGAACTTTGCGGCACTGTTCGTCCGCGTAATCCGAGTAACGAGTAAGTATACTCTGGTTGTGATGTCAGTGATGCCACTACTATTTCATGGTCGTCTCATCATTCGAATGCATGTAAATTGGTTCCATGTTGTGCATTTTCTAGATAGAATTTTTTTCAAAGCAGAATGACATTTTTTACCTGAATCGACAGTGATAAGAAAGTTGTCATTTTAATACAGTTTGCATCTTTCATTTTCACAGGTGGTACAGGCTGGTGGGCCTATCGTTGCTTCACTTGGTGGCTTCACGGGAGGCTCGGACACCGCGTTCGGAGAGTAATACCTGCCTGTGCGGTACTTGCCATTAGACAACATTTCCCCAGCGACAGTGGACAATACCGCGGATTTTCCCTGGATGTGCTGCAACCGCAACTTTACAATGTGTAATGTTTATTATTTATGTTCAATTGAAATTAAGATCTAAAATAAAACCCAACATATATTTTAACAATGGTTGTTTTGATTTTTTTAAATGAATCTAGTGTGTCTCCATTGAATAGTCTTCCTGCCTGCTGCTGACTAACTGCCTAGGCATCCAGGGTCTCCAGGGTGAACTGCACCCATATATTCTCCTGGGAGGGTGAGGTATTTATAAACTCACCCCCCTGCCTTCCATGCACTAGATCCTGCAGCCTGCCTCTTACATGCAGTTAGATGGCCTCTCCTTGGTGAGGCCCTGCGGCAAACGAGTCTTGTCTGCACGACCACCCGCCCCAATCCACCCCCCGCCCTATCAAAGGCAGTTCGCACCGGGGGTACTTGTGCTGCCAAGTGGAGCTGTCAGGGAGCGATAAAGGCCAAGAGGTGCCAAAGACCATGTACACTTCAAAGTGGTCTATAGAGCATGGGTTGTTGTTCCCATGTCTACCGCCAGACCCCGTGTCTCCTGCCAAGCATCCCCCCTCACGCTGGACGGCCCCCTGCAAACCGCATAATGCCACGGCATATACACGTCATTCATTCACAAACACACCCCTGTTTCGAATTCTTTATAACCCACTTCATATTTCTAATGAGAACTTCTTTGCGCTTTGCTAGTCAACCCGTGAAGGTGCTGGTTATCTGCTCTTCGTCTCTGTGAACTTCCGTGACCACTTCGAGGAAACTCGTCAGTTTGCAACCTGTGAACTGCTCCCTGTTCTACGACAAGAAACTACTCTGATCCCTGCATCTAACTGTTTGCTCGTCAAGGTAAGGCCATGTACCATACTCATTTTGCGTCCAATTTCTTTTCGTTCAAGACAGTACATGCAAGGAACTAGTCACATGTTCTGAGTTTAGTCAAATTATTTTTCTATTTTTTTAAAGTTATTCAAATACTTATCCGCATGTGAATAACGTGTATAGTTCCAAGAACCAAAACATACCTTGCATTGAACCTTTTATGTGTCATTTAATTTTTTAACACATTGATATTCATAGAGAATTGTTGATCTTTACTTTTCAGAACTTTCCACAATGCCTGCCTGTTCCATTGGCGGTTGCCCTTCGAAGACCCATAATAAATCTGAAGGTACTATAATGCATGTTTTCCCTAAGACAATAGATCAGATAAGAGAATGGGTCCGATATTGCGGATATCCACCCTCTGAGCTTGAAAGTAGAGTCCTAGAAGTCTTTGCGGACAAGAGGGGTGATCGATACCGCATCTGCAGCAGGCACTTTACCTCTGACATGTACTCCACATCATTGCTAATAAAGAAGAACACACGACGAGCGAGGCGAAAATTGCTCTCAACCGCTATTCCCACTCTATTCGTCCACATCCCTCCACTGGTGAGTCAAGTTTACGTATTTTTCTCTCGCCTTGCGGTAGTGTGTAGCATTAGCTAACAATAATTTCCCCATTTATGTATCCACTCAATATGAAGGCGGAAGATTCTCCATCCGTGTCGTTATTGCAGTCATCAGCCACTTCAAGCGCCTATCGGGTAATCTTACTTGGCTATTCTGCCACTGACTTGTTTTAGGCATGTAAATCAATAGTTTTAATTTATCGTGTAATTATTTTACCTAATGGTACACCTTGTACTCGTCCTCTAGTCTTTGTTTTCAGTTATAATTATTGTTATCCAAAATAATTCAAGTACTGTCTTTCAGGGAGATGCTGAGGAGTCCAACGTATTGACGACTACCGTTGATGTCACTCAGATGCTCGAGGTACGTTTCAGGACAGTTCCATCGATGGAGATCATCAGATCTTGCATTCTTGTAGCGTGATTGTTACACACAATGTTTCTTTCGTTTTTAGCCATTGATATTTCCTTCTGTCGTCGCCCTCCTATGTGTCTTCTTTTTTCAATATTGTGTTCATTACTAATGAAAGTCCTATGTTTCAGGGAGTCGATGGAGCATTAGTCCAAGAAAAGGGGGAGCGTGCAGTTACGGGTCGGCGCAACAGCTTGCAGAAGTGTGCACCGCAGTTACATCGTCCCTTGATGTTCTTATGCATTTCGAGGTATGGATACTGACAGTTCAATCAAGCGAAATCATATGACGTGATTACATCCGCTATACTTCCTTCTTTATTAACGCAAGTACTATGTTTCAGGGAGATGACGGAGCTTCTTCTACAAGAACATCACCCCTAGTAGTTGATGCAGATCTCTGGGTGGTGACACTTCCAACGATCGAGCAAATCGAATCATATTTACATATCCATTATTTATTTTAGACAACTGATCATTTGTGCAGGTCTATTTAGATGAGCCGTTCACGCCTGCACAAAGTTTCTGTTCTTTTTATCAAAATAGAAAACCATACTAATGCAATTACTGTGTTTCAGGGAGTCACTGAAGCATCATCTTCAATAATATCATCAATGGAAGTCTATGAGGAGCCCGAGGTATGGATCTTGACAGTTCCATCTAACTAGATCAACAATGCGTGAATAATTGTCGTTTGAATGTTCTACACAAAGCGTTCATTCGTGTTTTGCTATTGAGATGTACGTGGGTATTGGTCCCCAAGTACATTTTGTGTTTTCGATATTATTATACATACTAATGAAAGTTCTATGTTTCAGGGAGTCGATGGAGCGTCAGTGCGTGATGGATGTGCTTATCATGAAAATATAGTCGTTGCAGCGCAAGAGGAAGTGGAGACATGCACACACGAGTCGGAGCAACAGCGTCCTGATGTTGAAGTTCGAGGCAAGAAAGTTTCAAAGAAAAGAAAGCAAAAGAAGGTTAGTGTCCGGGTCACTATATTATGTTGTTTTTCACTGTTAATAGTTCAATACTGTAAGTTGTGTTTAAACTGAACATCCCTTTTCCAATCTGTCCTCTAGTTGCGAGTGGGTGTACGAACTAGATCTACACAGACAGTGAAGCGAACGAGAGATGTTGCTTGTCAAACCTTTTGGCAGGGACTTGAGACTGGAGATGCAGCGTGCCAATGGGAAGAATATGAAGTGATTGACAACGGAGCTATACCACCACCAGCTATTGATAGTGAATGTCCTCCTGGTAGTTCGGATGCAGTCGGAGATCAATTCACAGAATCCACACCCGCAAAAACTAAGACCGCGAGAAAGTTGAAGAAATTGTTTTATTCACCCATCTCCGGAGAAGGAACAGATGTTGCAATGGAAGAGAATGAAGTGGACGACAATGAAACACCATCAATATCACTGAACATAGCGGAAGACGATATCAGAGATTCTACCTTTCATGTGAGTGACATGTCCTCAACGTTACAGGCCGAACCAGCTGGGATGCAGAGTGACAGTATAAGGAAAGAGGCCAAATTCATTGTATTCGATAGTTGTTTGATTGATATTATTATTCGGATGAAATGTGGGCATTCGGTTGGTGGGGAAGTATGTGGGGAGCCATTCATTAATGTGACTCGTGCAATTCGAGGCACTAACCTTAAAATACATGCCACCTGTACAAAATATCATCCTTTCTCATGGTCTGCACAACCTATGCTGGGACAACTGCCAGCAGGCAATCTACTTTGTGCAGCGGCTGCACTTTTTAGTGGTTCAAGTTTTAAAAAATTAGAGTCTTTCTTTCAGTTTGTGGGAATCCATTTCATTGCGAAAACTCAGTTCTACAAATACCAAACCGATTATCTATTTCCAGCCATTAGCGAAGCTTGGAGAATGGAAAAAATGTCTATTGATAGTACATTCGCGGGCAAACGGTTCAGGCTAGCCGGTGATGGACAGTGCGACAGCCCAGGATTTTCAGCCAAGTACTGCACCTACCACTTTCAGGACATGGAAAGTAAGAAAATTGTGAGTTCGGTGGTCGTGCAGGTGTCACAAAGTACATCCTCAGTGGCCATGGAGAAAGTTGGCTTTGTAGCATCATTGCAAGAACTACAATCGCGGGGAATGGTGATCGACCTGATAGCCACGGACAGACACGTTTCAATTGCCAAGACAATGAGAGAACAGTACAAAAATATAAATCACCAATTTGACGTTTGGCATCTTGCAAAATCAATCAATAAAAAATTGTCGGCTGCAGGTAAAAAAAAGAATTGCAAGGTATTTCACAGTGGTCCAAGTCAATCAGCAACCATCTTTGGTGGAGCTCAAAAACATGTGGAGGTCGTTGGAAATTCTACTGGAAAAATGGCGGTCAGTAATGCACACTGTACGAACGTTCACCGATGGAACACCGAACCAACATTTCCACAATTGTGAACATGGCCATTTGTCCACAGAGGAGGCACGGAAGAAGAAGTGGTTGATCCTTCATCACCCACTCACAAAGCCAAAGCATGAAAAGATTGTATTGATAAAACTATAACAAAAGCTTTGAGGGGACTCACGGAATTCTGCCACACAGGAGATTTGGAGGTGTTTCACAATATGTGCCTAAAGTACAGGCCAAAACGATTGCATTTTGGCATGGAGGGCATGATAAATCGGACTCTTTTAGCGGTCTTGGCACATAACCATAATGTTGGCCGTCAACAAAGTAGGACGACCGGAACTTAGGGACGCTTCGCTACAATAAGGCCTTCACTAAAAGAAGTAAACAATGGGTGATCAAACCAGTGTTTGAGGATATGCAATATGAGTTTATTGAGAAACTTATTGTTGACGTCCTAAGATAGGCACATAAATGGAGTTGTGAACGAACCTGTGCAGGGACAACTGCATTGCCACCCAACATTGCCTCTGTTCCATGTCCACCTAAAGAAGAACTCATTGAGAAATACACATCACGGTTAAATGATTGTAATTTGATTGTCTGTTCTCTCGAGTCTCCTCATGTCGCAGGCCCATTGAATATGTGTATCTATCCAACCTTGTTCATTTGCGCATTAAATTAAACCAAACAGTAATATAAATCATTTTTCAAAAAATATAGAATGTCTCCGTATTTATGGTTCTGTGGGCTGCAAAGCACGCAGACAAAATGCGAAGATGGAGTGTAAATTTCAAGTCCTGTGAGAATGCCTTACACTGAATGTAGCTAACTAGGAATGTGTGCTCGTTCAAAGTGAAGGTCAGCTGCTTTGATTTTTTCTCGGGTGCCAGAATGGCCACGACTCAGTATAAGGTTCTATTGTATTTTGACCTTGACAGGCCGGGACCACGTAGAAACGATAATGAATATAATTTCAGAAACGAAAGCCATTTCATGTTCGTTCATTAGAAGAAATAACGTCGGCATAGAAGGAGTGGTATTTCGGGGCTGCCCTACGCACAGACACAATGGAAAATGCCAAATATAATGTAAGTAACTCTTTAGATGAGTTTATACCGCAATTTAATTACTATACAGTAGCTTTAAAGACGGGTTAAGTTGTACTTGTTCGTTCTATGTGGCATATTGTTTGTACCGCGCACTATCTTGGGAGAACCGTCTACTTTTACGGAAGCACCTCAAAACCTTTGCTTCTGCTTTCTCTCTCCCTCTCCCCCTACAACTGGTCCACTGTCTGCGATCTCGGTCCTGGGCCCTTCCACTCTCCACCTGCACTCCCTGTCAACCCCTGCACTGAGGGACTGTCTCAGTATCCTACAGCCCCCCCTTGACGTTTAAAACCCAGTTGCACTGTCCTAGCTATGAAATAATTTCCCGACCGAATATATAAAATGAATAATTTTAATAAAGATCTGATGGTGAGACTAATTTCATTGTTTATGTTTTTCAAACAGGTACATCATGCATTACTGCATGTGTCACGAGTACCAGACACCGGCGGACGGCTTTTTTAACCGCCAGTTGCTTCTCCGCGTGAACAACGTTACCACCCTGACCATTTTATGGGACGATCGCCAAGTACAAGTATGCCCTTACGCGGTACTAACGGCTAGATGCAACATACAGACCGTTGTGGTGGCCTAGTGCCTCGTTGTTGGAACAGCCATGCGATTATCAGTGCGACCGAAGACTTATTTTACCGTAACCAACACCCTGTTACTGCACACGAACATCGCTTGCCTCAAGACGAACTATTTTGGATCGAGAGCAAATAAAAATGAAAATCGCTGAATATTTCTCTAAACATTTGATGTCCAATAAATGTACTTTGCCAAATGTACAATCTTGCAGTTTGCTTTAAACCACAGTTTCATATTCCGAATTGTGGCGCTGTATTGTGAGATGATCTAAGACCCTGTGTACAGCAAAGGAACATCGCGTGCCTCAAAACGAACTTTTTGGAAACTGAGCAAATAAAAATGCAAATCGCTGAATATTTCTCTAAACATTTGATGTCAAATAAATGTACTTTATCAAATTTACAATCTTGCGGTTTGATTAAAAGTACAGTTTCATATTGCGAATTGTGGCGCGCTGTTTGTGAGCTAATCTGTGTTGGTTTCCGGGTTCTGTGTGGAGTCGCGTAGAAGACGCCTGGGCCGTTTGCCTACGCAGCACAGTCACGTCACGGATAGAGGCGGGGAATATGAATGTTTTGATAAAGTCTGTTTCAGGGGCGGGGATTTGATTTAGTGCCGCAAACGCAGGTGAGCCAGGACGATGGGGGAAATGATAGGATTATCAGAAAATGGCGGCTGATTTCGAGTGCGTTAATGGACGAAAAGTCGGGTAAGGTCCATAGGAAAGTTTTCTACGATCTCTACGAGTTATGCTTAAAAACACATGGCCGAACCGTAAGGACAATAAAAAAAAAGTCCCGGAACTATCCTTTAAGGGGGTAATTCATAGAATTCAGTGCACAAGTGGCGCATGTGGCTGGCGCACAGTGTGCGTGTGCGACTTTCTGCGCCAGCCGCGTGCGCTAAAATCCATTTCCGCGCACAGCGTATCATATTCATGGATTTTAACATCCAAAACCAGCCGTGGCGCAGAGTGGCGCAGCGACCCTGCAGCAGCGCCAGTTACGCCCCCAACCCCTCCCCGTGCGCCATGTACAGCGCACAAATCCTGTACATGGCGCACAGGCTCACAACCACGAAAACGCCTGTAAAACTCCCCGCGCACCCCTCCGAATACACGTACCCCGCTGCGCGGGTAGTCTCACACGCGATTGGCCTGTGCGAGCGGGGTACGTGTATTACTGGGGTGCGCGGGAAGTTTCACACGCGATTGGGCCTGTGCGAGCGGGTACGTGGATTACTGGGGGTGTGGGAAGTTTCACACGCGATTGGCCCTGTGCGAGCGGGGTACGTGTATTACTGGGGTTCGCGGGAAGTTTCACACGCGATTGGCCCTGTGCGAGTGGGGTACGTGTATTACTGGGGTTCGCAGGAAGTTTCACACGCGATTGGCCTGTGCGAGCGGGTACGTGTATTACTGGAGTTCGCTGGAAGTTCACACGCGATTGGCCCTGTGCGAGCGGGGTACGTGGTATTACTGGGGTGCGCAGGAAGTTTCACACGCGATTGGGCCTGTGCGAGCGGGGTACATGGATTACTGTGGTGCACGGGAAGTTTCACACGTGATTGGCCTGTGCATGCGGGTACGGTGATTTGGGGGTGTGTGGGAAGTTTCACAGCGGCAGGCCCTGTGCGTGCGGCGTTCGTGTATTACTGGGGTCCGCGGGAAGTTTCACACGCGATTGGCCCTGTGCGAGCGAGGGTACGTGGATTTAGGGGGTGCGCGGGAAGTTTCACACGCGATTGCCCTGTGCGTGCGGGGTACGTGGATTACTGGGGTGCGCGGAAATTTCACACGCGATTGGCCTGTGCGAGCGGGGTACGTGGATTACTGGGTGCGCGGGAAGTTTCACACGCGATTGGCCCTCTGCATGCAGGTACGTGATTTGGGGGTGAGCGGGAAATTCGACAAGCGATTGGCCTGTGCGAGCGGGTATGTGTATAATGCGGTACGGGGGAAGTTCCACACGTGCTTTCGCTGTCAGAGTGGGGTAGCGTGTATCCAGGGGGTCTGCGGGAGTCCCACACGTCAATTGGCAGTGTGGGTTCTCACAGGTGTGCCCTCTACCCCCTCCACGGACCCTGCAGGCAACCACACCACAGGGAACTACCCAGCACCCCTGGTCATGTCCCGCAGGCAGCCCATCCACCATGGGCATTCCCCCAGCCAGGCCACATGTCACCTTGCACTATGATCACCAACTCATGTCCCCAGCACCCCCACCCCAGCAGTGAGGGGCACCTGCCAGCAGGCCCCCACTCATGTCCCACTCATGTCCCCAGCACCCCCACCCCCCAGCAGTGAGGGGCACCTGCCAGCAGGCCCCCACTCATGTCCCACTCATGTCCCCCACACCCCCACCCCCCAGCAGTGAGGGCACCTGCCAGCAGGCCCCCACTCATGTCCCACTCATGCCCCCAGCACCCCCACCCCCCAGCAGTGATGGGCACCTGCCAGCAGGCCCCCACTCATGTCCCCAGCACCCCACCCCCAGCAGTGAAGGGCACCTGCCAGCAGGCCCCCACTCATGTCCCACTCATGTCCCCCAGCACCCCCACCCCCCAGCAGTGAGGGGCACCTGCCAGCAGCCCCCACTCATGTCCCCCTGCACCCACCCCCCCAGCAGTGAGGGCACCTGCCAGCAGGCCCCCACTCATGTCCCCAGCACCCACCCCCCAGCAGTGAGGGGCACCTGCCAGCAGGCCCCACTCATGTCCCCCAGCACCCCCACCCCCCAGCAGTGAGGGGCACCTGCCAGCAGGCCCCCACTCATGTCCCACTCATGTCCCCCACCCACCCACCCACCAGCAGTGACATGCCCATCTCATGACACAAACCAAAAGTCAACTATGTACATCAACACATGTCCGTCACACACACACACAGGTTGCCATTGATTGAGTAAACCCACATGTCAACATGCATGAACCCAATGAGTGAATCCCACACATTGAAGTAAAAGATCAAAATGTATTAACATGAAAACCAATTGAAAGTACTTAAAGCATAAAATAATGGCAAACATGAAATGAAATGCATGTCCAAATAAAAAAAAAAATTCCTCAAAAAAACCAAGTAATCCAAAAGAAAAATGGCCAAAACTCTGTCCACCAAACCAAATCCAAATGAAACGCAAAAAGGTAAATCCATTGATCCATGGTGAAATGAAATTAAAATGTCCAAATAAATCCAACGTCCAACTATGTACAATCCAATTTTCAAGGGTCCATGAGCCCAACGAAACAAATGAAACCTATCTAATAACCTACCTAACAAAAAAACTATTTACAAAAGTGTGGGGCATAGTCCAAAAGACCCGAAATTAAAACAAAGGAAACCTAACACTATAACTATTTACAATGGCGACGGGCAAGTCCTGCGGCTCACTCAGTGATGTTTTCGGCCAGGGCATCATTGAACTCCATGTCTATTTTCTGTCCGGCCCCGAGGTCTCGAAGGGAGGCACTCATGGCCTGTTCCAACTCCCTGCGAGTTGCCTCGAGGCACTCTGCCCGCCTCAACGCCCGACGCATGGAGAACTCCGCCCTGACCATGGTGAGCCACGCCTCTTCCGCCCGCCGCCGCTCCGCACCTATACACTTGCCCAACCGCAGCCACACGGAAGACACATCCATTCCAGGGTCCTCCTGCCCTCTGGCCGATGCCTGCCCCCTGTCATCCGCCACGTCGGATAGGGTTTACTTCCGCATTGGCGTCTGCGCCATGGTAGGATGCGGCTTTAGCTCCGCTTACAGGTCTAGTTGTTGCTTCCAACGGCTACCCGGAAGTATATATGCTGTGTACTTCCGGCGTGCCATTGCGTTGCAACCCCCTTAGATTGCCTTGCTTTCCTTTGGGTAAGACGCTACGTTTTTTTCCTCTTCGGCCTTTTTCTGTGCCGCTCCCTGCCTTTACTCTTTTCTCGCCCTGCTGGGTTGGCTCCCTCACTCTTTCTCTCGTACTTTTTCCTTCGCTGCCTACCGTTTTTGAGTAGTCTCTTCTCTCTCTCTCTCTCTGGCCGGGATCCTGCTCCAGCATATTCCTACCTTTCCTCGCCCCTTTCTCTTTGTGGAATCTCCTGCATTGACTTCTATCATCCTCCCTCTCGGAATCTCCGCCCGCCTGGCTGTCGGAAGTTTTCTTCTCCGGACCACACCTGCCCTCGGAACCTCCACAACATCCTCTACGAGGCTTCGATCCAGACGAAAGGGTTTTTTACGCCTTCCGGCTTTTTCCCTTTCTTAACCGCCTGTCTGCGGAAGCGGGGTCCCAGGACTGCTATGTACATCTAGCGGTCACTGTGGCTTCCCTTCGCGGCAGGTCTTTACCGCTAAAGAAGGAGAGAGATTACCTCACCCGGAGGAACTTTGTCCCGGAGGACCTAGAGATCATCTCGTCAGGTGAGGAGAGCAGGGAGGAAGGGGGGCGAGAACGCCCCAATCGGGACACCCCCCTGATGTCGATGGCCCTGTACCATCATTGCTCCCACCTAGAGCCTGCTCCTGCCTCTGTCCATGTGCCCTGTCCGATGATGCCTGCACATCCTCCAACAGCTGGTCTCCAGTTGTGGTGTCCACCCCTGCTGGACCGCCGACTCCCGACTGTGGCAGGGATGGGATCTCCACCAAGCTGGTTGTGGTCGCTAAAGAAGGAGAGAGATTACCGCACCCGGAGGAACTTTGTCCCAGAGGACCTAGAGATCATCTCGTCAGGTGAGGAGAGCGGGGAGGAAGGGGGGCGAGAACGCCCCAATCGGGACAGATTGCAACGCCAATACAAGATGTCTGCAGAAGAACAGATTCAAGAATTGTGGAAGGCTGTGCAAGGCCTATCACAAGAAATACAGACTGTCAAAGCCGAAAACGCCATCCTTAAACAGATGGCTACTGCATGAGAGGGTCATCCGGCGGAATTACCGGCTATGCCTCTTCCCTCTGGGAAATTCGATGGTTCACCCAAAAAAGTTAAGGAGTTTTTGGAAGCGTGCATTGTGTACTTTACCTTTAGACCCCGGTCGTTTGCCACGGATTACTGGAGTGCGCTGGAAATTTCACACGCGATTGGGCCTGTGCGTGCGGGGTATGTGGATTACTGGGGTGCGCAGGAAGTTTCACACGCGATTGGGCCTGTGCGTGCGGGGTACATGGATTACTGTGGTGCACGGGAAATTTCACACGTGATTGGCCCTGTGCATGCGGGGTACGGGGATTTGGGGGTGTGTGGGAATTTTCACATGCGGCAGGCCCTGTGCGTGCGGGCTTCGTGGATTACTGGGGTCCGCGGGAAGTTTCACACGCGATTGGCCTGTGCGTGCGGGGTACGTGGATTACTGGGGTGCGCGGGAAGTTTCACACGCGATTGGCCCTGTGCGTGCCGGCTACGTGGATTACTGGGGTGCGCGGGAAATTTCACACGCGATTGGTCCTGTGCGTGCGGGCTACGTGGATTACTGAGGTGCGTGGGAAGTTTCACACGCGATTGGCCCTCTGCATGCAGGGTCGTGGATTTGGGGGGTGAGCGGGAAATCCGACAAGCGATTGGGCCTGTGCGAGCGGGGTATGTGTATAATGCGGTACGGGGGAAGTTCCACACGTGCTTTCGCTGTCAGAGTGGGTTAGTGTATCCAGGGGGGTCTGCGGGGAGTCCCACACGTCAATTGGCAGTGTGGGTTCTCACAGGTGTGCCCTCTACCCCCTCCACGGACCCTACAGGCAAACCACACCACAGGGAACTACCCAGCACCCCTGGTCTTGTCCCACAGGCAGTCCATCCACCATGGGCATTCCCCCAGCCAGGCCACATGTCACCTTGCACTAGTGATCACCAACTCATGTCCCCCAGCACCCCACACCCAGCAGTGAGGGGCACCTGCCAGCAGGCCCCCACTCATGTCCCACTCATGTCCCCAGCACTCCCACCCCCAGCAGTGAGGGGCACCTGCCAGCAGGCCCCCACTCATGTCCCACTCATGTCCCCAGACCCCCACCCCCCAGCAGTGATGGGCACCTGCCAGCAGGCCCCCACCCATGGCCCCCTGCACCCCCAACCCCCAGCAGTGATGGGCACCTGCCAGCAGGCCCCCACTCATGTCCCCCAGCACCCCCCCCCCGAGCAGTGAGGGGCACCTATCAGCAGGCCCCCACTCATGTCCCACTCATGTCCCCCAGCACCCCCACCCCCAGCAGTGATGGGCACCTGCCAGCAGCTCCCCACTCATGTCCCCCTGCACCTCCACCCCCCAGCAGTGATGGGCACCTGCCAGCAGGCCCCCACTCATGTCTCCCTCCACCCCCAACCCCCAGCAGTGATGGGCACCTGCCAGCAGGCCCCCACTCATGTCCCCAGCACCCCCACCCCCCAGCAGTGAGGGGCACCTGCCAGCAGGCCCCCACTCATGTCCCCCCACCCACTCACCCACCAGCAGTGACATGTCCATATCATGACACACACCAAAAGTCAACTATGTACATCAACACATGTCCGTCACACACACACACAGGTTGCCATTGATTGAGTAAACCCACATGCCAACATGCATGAACCCAATGAGTGAATCCCACACATTGAAGTAAAAGATCAAAAATGTATCAACATGAAAACCAATTGAAAGTACTTAAAGCATAAAATAATGGCAAACATGAAATGAAATGCATGTCCAAATAAAAAAAAATTAATTCCTCAAAAAAACTCAAGTAACCCAAAAGAAAAATGGCCAAAACTCTCTGTCCACTAAACCAAATCCAAATGAAACGCAAAAAGGTAAATCCATTGATCCATGGTGAAATTAAACTAAAATGTCCAAATAAATCCAACGTCCAACTATGTACAATCCAATTTTCAAGGGTCCATGAGCCCAACGAAACCAATGAAACCTATCTAATAACCTACCTAACAGAAAAACTATTTACAAAAGTGTGGGGCATAGTCCAAAAAGACCCGAAATTAAAACAAAGGAAACCTAACACTATAACTATTTACAATGGCGACGGGCAAGTCCTGCGGCTCACTCAGTGATGTTTTCGGCCAGGGCATCATTGAACTCCATGTCTATTTTCTGTCCGGCCCCGAGGTCTCGAAGGGAGGCACTCATGGCCTGTTCCAACTCCCTGCGAGTTGCCTCGAGGCACTCTGCCCGCCTCAAACGCCCGACGCATGGAGAACTCCGCCCTGACCATGGTGAGCCACGCCTCTTCCGCCCGCCCGCCTCCGCACCTATACACTTGCCCAACCGCAGCCACACGGAAGACACATCCATTCCAGGGTCCTCCTGCCCTCTGGCCGATGCCTGCCCCCTGTCATCCGCCACGTCGGATAGGGTTACTTCCGCATTGGCGTCTGCGCCATGGTAGGATGCGGCTTTAGCTCCGCTTACAGGTCTAGTTGTTGCTTCCAACGGCTACCCGGAAGTATATATGCCGTGTACTTCCGGCGTGCCATTGCGTTGCAACCCCCTTAGATTGCCTTGCTTTCCTTTGGGTAAGACGCTACGTTTTTTTCCTCTTCGGCTTTTTCTGTGCCGCTCCCTGCCTTTACTCTTTTCTCGCCCTGCTGGGTTGGCTCCCTCACTCTTTCTCTCGTACTTTTCCTTCGCTGCCTACCGTTTTTGAGTAGTCTCTTCTCTCTCTCTCTCTCTGGCCGGGATCCTGCTCCAGCATATTCTACCTTTCCTCGCCCCTTCTCTTTGTGGAATCTCCTGCATTGACTTCTATCATCCTCCCTCTCGGAATCTCCGCCCGCCTGGCTGTCGGAAGTTTTCTTCTCCGGACCACACCTGCCCTCGGAACCTCCACAACATCCTCTACGAGGCTTCGATCCAGACGAAAGGGTTTTTTTTACGCCTTCCGGCTTTTCCCTTTCTTAACCGCCTGTCTGCGGAAGCGGGTCCCAGGACTGCTATGTACATCTAGCGGTCACTGTGGCTTCCCTTCGCGGCAGGTCTTTACCGCTAAAGAAGGAGAGAGATTACCTCACCCGGAGGAACTTTGTCCCGGAGGACCTAGAGATCATCTCGTCAGGTGAGGAGAGCAGGGAGGAAGGGGGGCGAGAACGCCCCAATCGGGACACCCCCTGATGTCGATGGCCCTGTACCATCATTGCTCCCACCTAGAGCCTGCTCCTGCCTCTGTCCATGTGCCCTGTCCGATGATGCCTGCACATCCTCCAACAGCTGGTCTCCAGTTGTGGTGTCCACCCCTGCTGGACCGCCGACTCCCGACTGTGCAGGGATGGATCTCCACCAAGCTGGTTGTGTGGTCGCTAAAGAAGGAGAGAGATTACCGCACCCGGAGGAACTTTGTCCCGGAGGACCTAGAGATCATCTCGTCAGGTGAGGAGAGCGGGGAGGAAGGGGGGCGAGAACGCCCCAATCGGGACAGATTGCAACGCCAATACAAGATGTCTGCAGAAGAACAGATTCAAGAATTGTGGAAGGCTGTGCAAGGCCTATCACAAGAAATACAGACTGTCAAAGCCGAAAACGCCATCCTTAAACAGATGGCTACTGCACGAGAGGGTCATCCGGCGGAATTACCGGCTATGCCTCTTCCCTCTGGGAAATTCGATGGTTCACCCAAAAAAGTTAAGGAGTTTTTGGAAGCGTGCATTGTGTACTTTACCTTTAGACCCCGGTCGTTTGCCACGGACCAATCCAAGGTGGGGTTTTTGATCTCTAATATGACAGGTAACGCGCTGTCATGGGCTACACCTCTGGTCACCAATGCTAATCCTATCCTGCTTGACTTCACGGGGTTTCAGACATTGTTGAAACAAACGTTTGAGCGGCCAGAATTAACGTTTACCGCCTGTGAAGATCTACTGGATGTACGGCAAGAGGCTGCTGACGTTCTATCATACATAACACACTTCAAGACTTTGGCTGCAGGCGCTGGCTGGCCAGAGCAGGCCCAATATGCCATATTCAGAAGAGGTCTGCGGGAAGAGATTAAAGACGAGCTTGCCAGATCTGCGAGACCTCCCACTTTCCCTGATTTGCTTTCCTCAGTTCTACAAATAGAATACCGGTTACAAGAGCGGCGTATGGAACGTCGCAGACACCGTATCGTTACCAATGTTCCCGAGTCCAGGGCTGCACCTACGTCAACACCCTCTTCCTCCCACTCCAACGACGAACCAATGCAAATCGGTTCCGCCAGAGGTCCATTGTCGGCAGCTGAGAGGAGACGAAGGAGGGAGAAGGGACTGTGCGCATACTGTGGATCGGAGCAGCATCTCATCAAGGACTGTCAGGAAGTCCCAACTAAGCGGCAGGGAAACGGTCATCCTCGGTACCAGTAGGGACTTGGTACCGGGGTACACCTTGTGACTCACTCAGTCCCTATGTTTCACTCTCAGTTACAGCTCCTAACACAAAAGAAGACTCCAGATTGATGGTTATTCCGGTGCTCATCAAGCTACCCGCTAGATCCATAGAATCCTTAGCCCTCCTGGACTGTGGAGCAGCAGGAAACTTTGTGACACTTTGTGGGAGAGGAGATAGGTCTTCACCGAATGGCCCGCAATCAAAATCAAAAGGTGGAAGGAGTGACGGCTCCCCCTCTCGTCGGATCATCACACATACTACAGAAGTACTCACGATCACCATTTTCCAACATTCAGAGTCCATCAAGTTCGACATAATCCGAGCTGCACATTTCCCCATCATCCTTGGAGTCACCTGGCTTAGAAGACATAATCCTCAGATAGACTGGACGAACAATCAGCTCAGTTTCAGCTCTCCCTACTGCAGACTGCATTGTTTCCCAGCCACAGCTAAAGAAGACAACCTTAGTATTGAGACTATCCCCAGCGATCTTGTAGGCATACATGCCTTGCCGCAGTTCTGCGCTCCCTATCAAGAAGTGTTCCTGGAGAAGATTCCTGCTACTTTGCCTCCTCATAGGCCAGAAGACTGCACTATTGATTTAGAGCCAAACGCTTTGGTTCCCTTTGGGCGCATGTTTTCATTAACGCAAGCAGAGAAGCAGGTTCTTAAGGACTACTTGGAAAGGAACATACATAACGGTCTCATCAGACCTTCGAGATCCCCGGCAGGTGCATCCTTATTTTTCATCAAAAAAAGGGATTCCAACGAACTACGGCCCTGCATCGACTATAGGGGCCTCAATAAGGTCACCATACGTGACCGCTATCCCATGCCTTTGATTACTGAAATTATCGAAGCGGTGCAAGGCGCCCAGGTGTTCACCAAGCTCGATCTCCGGAACGCCTATCACTTGCTACGCATCGCCAAGGGCGATGAATGGAAGACAGCTTTCCGTACCCCATTCGGGTTGTACGAGTATCGAGTCATGCCCTTTGGGCTAGTCAACGCTCCAGCGGTTTTTCAGCGGTTCATGGACCGGGTTTTTTCGGATCTGCTTTCAGTTTCCGTTATCGTATACCTTGATGACATTTTGGTGTTCTCATCTGACATAGCGGACCACACCCACCATGTTCAGCAAGTCCTGGAACGTCTACGTCACTACCAGCTCCTTGTCAAACCTGAAAAATGCAGGTTTGCTGTGTCTTCAGTACCTTATTTGGGTTACATCCTCTCCAAGGATGGTATCTCCATGGATCCAGGCAAGGTATCAGCAATCATAGAATGGGCCTCACCCACAAACATAAAGGAGGTTCAAAGGTTTCTGGGATTAGCAAATTACTACAGGAGATTCATTCAAAATTTCTCGGAGATTGTATTACCCATCACAAGTCTTCTAAAGAAGAGTGCAGGAGCCTTTTGTTGGTCACCGGAGGCAGAATGCAGCTTCAATTTGCTCAAACAGATGTTTTGTTCGGCTCCCATTCTTCGACATCCTGATCAGGAGCTACAGTTTATAGTTGAGACTGATGCATCTGCCTCAGCCATAGGAGCTGTTCTGCTTCAAGAGAACGATGGTTTGGAACATCCTGTAGCTTACCTTTCCAAAACACTGTCACCCAGTCAACTTAATTATTCAGTGTTAGAAAAAGAGTTACTTGCCATCAAACAGGCATGCGAAGACTGGAGACATCTGCTTCTGGGTGCCCGCCACCAGTTTCTCATACGCACTGATCATAAGAATTTACGAGTTCTACAAAATATGGAGTGTGTTAACTCAAGACAAGCACGATGGGCGTACTTCTTCGCTCAATACAACTTTCTCATTACCTACCTCCCTGGTGCTAACAATAAAGTTGCCGATGCTTTGTCCAGAAAGATGACGGTTAAAGAAGAAGAGACTTCCCATCGGGAGCCTATATTTCAAAGAAACAGGATATTGGGGGTTACTGCAACCTTTTTTCAGGAAATAAGGACTGCTCTCGCTATCGAAAGACCTCGATTATTACGGCAACAAGACGGTGCCTACACCGAGAAGGAGGGTCTGTTTTTTCACAGAGCTCGATTGTACATTCCCTCCGGAGTATGGCGGCGTAGGGTTATCAGTTGGTGTCACGATCTGCCAACTGCAGGACACAGAGGAGAACAGAACACTACTGATCTTGTTTCTAGATCATTCTTTTGGCCTGGTCTGAGAAAAGATGTCAAGGAGTATCTCAAAGCCTGTCCAATTTGTGCCACTGCCAAATACCCCTCAGGTAAACCATTAGGACTACTCACCCAAAGTGAGATACCCACTCGTCCATGGAGCCTCATATCGACGGACTTTATAGTCGATTTACCGGTGTCCAATGGTTGCACCTGTATCATGGTTACAGTCGATACTTTCACCAAGATGACTCATTTCTCCCCGTTACCCGGACTTCCCACTGCTACCGAGATGGCTGAGACCTTTGCCAAGGATATATTTCGACTCCACGGTCTTCCTGAGAAGATCATCTCGGATAGAGGAAGTCAATACATCTCTAAATTTTGGAAAGCCCTTTGTCTTCGGTTAGGTATCGAAAGAGCACTATCCTCGGGGTTTCACCCTCAGTCAAACGGCCAGACTGAACGGCTAAACGCCACTTTAGAACAGTATCTACGATGCTACAGCAACAAATACCAAGACAACTGGGTCTCGTTACTACCTACTGCCGAATTCACTTATAACAATTCTAGGCACTCTGCCACAGGTTACTCTCCATTCTTTTGTACCTACGGGTTTCACCCCAGATCTTTTCTTCCTTCTCTTCCTGGGCCTACCAATTCTCCCACAGCCGAAGCTATTCTTCAATCTCTTCGCGAGACTCATCGTTCTGCTAGAATATGCTGGAGGAAAGTAGAAGACAAAAAGAACAAGCAGACAGGCACCGCAAGGACTGTCCTATTTGGGGCGAGGCGATAAAGTGTGGCTTTCTACCAAATATCTGCCCAGATGGGTTCATCCTTCTAAACTGTCACCTCGTTTCTTGGGTCCTTTTACCATTCGCTCTAAGATCAATCCTGTTGCTTACAGGCTTGACCTTCCTCCTTACCTCCAACGCATTCACCCGGTCTTCCACTCTTCTCTTCTCAAGCCTTATGTCCCTGATGACCTCCGAAGGAGGATTCCCAATCAATCCCCCACTCAGACTCGCAGACAGGACGAATATGAGGTTTCACACATCCGAGATTCTCGGTATTACCGGGGACGTTTGGAGTATTTGGTTTCATGGAAGGGGTACTCCGAGTCGGAGGACTCTTGGGAACCTGCCTTTCATGTCCATGCACCCCGCTTGGTGAGTCGTTTTCATAGGCTTCACCCTGGTAAACCTGGTTGCCTTCGCACTGGAGGGGGGCATACTGTCATCCGCCGCGTCGGATGGGGCTTACTTCCGCATTGGCGTCTGCGCCATGGTAGGATGCGGCTTTAGCTCCGCTTACAGGTCTAGTTGTTGCTTCCAACGGCTACCCGGAAGTATATATGCCGTGTACTTCCGGCGTGCCGTTGCGTTGCAACCCCCTTAGATTGCCTTGCTTTCCTTTGGGTAAGACGCTACGTTTTTTCCTCTTCGGCCTTTTTTCTGTGCCGCTCCCTGCCTCTACTCTTTTTCTCGCCCTGCTGGGTTGGCTCCCTCGCTCTTTCTCTCGTACTTTTTCCTTCGCTGCCTACCGTTTCCGAGTAGTCTCTTTTCTCTCTCTCTCTCTCTGGCCGGGATCCTGCTCCAGCATATTCCTACCTTTCCTCGCCCCTTTCTCTTTGTGGAATCTCCTGCATTGACTTCTATCATCCTCCTCTCGAATCTCCGCCGCCTGGCTGTCGAAGTTTCTTCTCCGGACCACACCTGCCCTCGGAACCTCCACAACATCCTCTACGAGGCTTCGATCCAGACGAAAGGGTTTTTTACGCCTTCCGGCTTTTTCCCTTTCTTAACCGCCTGTCTGCGGAAGCGGGTCCCAGACTGCTATGTACATCTAGCGGTCACTGTGGCTTCCCTTCGCGGCAGGTCTTTACCGCTAAAGAAGGAGAGAGATTACCGCACCCGGAGGAACTTTGTCCCGGAGGCGACCTTAGAGATCATCTTCGCTCAAACGGTTGACAGAAGAGCAAGGAGGTAAGGGGGGCCCAAGAACGCCCCAATCGCCGGACACCCCCCTGATGTCGATGGCCCAGAGCAATCATTGCTCCCACCTAGAGCCTGCTCCTGCTGCTGCTGTCCATGTGCCCTGTCCGATGATGCCTGCACATCCTCCATCTGCTGGTCTCCAGTTGTTGGTGGTGTCCACCCCTGCTGGACCGCCGACTCCCGACTGTGGCAGGGATGGGATCTCCACCAAGCTGGCTGTGTTGGTCAGGCCAGGTCCACAGGGGGCCCTGGTGGAATCTGGCCGGAAGACGGCAGGGAGAACGACTGGCGCATAGTCTCCACAGAGGAGGAGAGGTCCGCCAGAGTGCGCGACACATGTAGGAACCCACCGACCAGGGCCCCTCCCAACAGTGCCACGTCGCGACGCTGCTGTTCGTGATGGCGTGCGTTCTCCGCCCAGGAAGAACGCACGTCATCACGAATGTCACGCGTGCGCAACGCGACACCAATCAGGACGGAGCCCATACGTTCATGGGACCCCTCGTCCGCAGGTAGTGGAGAGGCAGATGACATGGCACTCTCCCCTACCTGCGGACGGGCCTGGGACGGGGCATCCCTGCTGGTGCATGGTGGTGCAGTCACAGGGTCAAGGACAGGGACATGCACAGGCCCCTCCGCGGTGACCTGTGCTGCCTCCTGACCCTGGCCCTGGACTGCACCACTTGCACCAGTGGTACTACCCCACCAGGCCCCATGTGCGGCTCAGTAGCGGGCTCCTCCTCCTCTGTGGAGACCACCAACCTGGATGTCTCCGCACCGTCTTCCGCCATTGCAAGCCCCTGTGGGGGCTCACCCGGCCCTTCCGCCACAGCCGTAGTGGCAGACGCGGCACCAGCCCCTCGCTCCCGGATGATGGCAAGTCCTGGGAGGGTGGCTGGGCCTTGCGTCGCCGCCCAGTGGAGGCATCCCCGCCGCTTGGCTCCACAGCGCCGTCTCCGCCCTCTTCTTCACTTGACGCTGCGTAGAGGGAGACATAGAACACAAGCATCAGGGTACAGTACAATATTCCCCTAGACAGGAAGCAATAACACATGAGTGGCAGTGTCTAACGTCACTTCCATCCTGTCCCTCCACAACACATGGGTGAATGCACGCAACACACATGCAGAAACAGGCACGGCGCCTGCAATCAACATCAGCATCCATGTACAGGGCCTCTATTAACCAAAATGTTGCCTTCAAACTCACATGCATCATGGCTCACACTGATCCCATGCACACACATCACCGGAGGGTCATGCATCATGCTTGTACACCACAGACACAGTGGATAGACACAGTGCATACAACGGTGACCGCACTGCATGAGTGAATGTACACATCATCACGGACATGTGTCATGAATCCATGGCGTATTCAAAGTCACAGACACACTTCTCAGACACACACACATGTGCACCATACATGTACATGACAGCAGCACCCATCCCTCACACCCCCACCATGTCCAAGAACAGACACTGGCATGCTTTCATGTGTGCATTTGCCATACAGCTCCCCATGTTGCATTGGAACACATGCACCAACCATGTGGTTCACACATTACTGGTCTCACATGCATTACCATGATGTCCCTGCACACACACATCCATACATGGCCTATGTCACACATACAGGCAAGTATCAGACTACCAGCACACTGCAACATGCCCTGTCTCACACACCAATGCTTGGCCACTTACCGCTCAACTCCAGACGGGTCTTCCTCCGAAGGATCTGGGCGTGGAGCGCTGGGCATACGCGTTCCAGGACCCTCATCTGGATGTCACTCATGCTGACCCGGCCCCCTCCGCGAGGCGCCGGGCCTTGTAGAGGGTCCTGGACCTGAAGTCCTCCCAGCGCTTCTTGACGTGCTTGATGTCGCGGGTTGCCACCCTCTCGCGTTGATGGCAACCACTAC
>PGSH02016325.1:0-83593 GCA_002915635.3 Ambystoma mexicanum | reverse complement strand
ATACTATTTGAAATAATATGTGAACGAAGTGTAAAAAACTATAAGTGAATTTAAAAAAGAAAATAAAAGTTGTTAGGATGGATGTATGCTTAACGCCGTTTTTTTTATCTCATTCCATAGGAGTATCCATGGTGATGTAGGGGGCCCCCCATGTCAAAGACAGTAGTGTAGATAGAAGTAGAAACAGGGAATTTAATTTAAGAAGTTACTCTTTTAAATGTTATGTTATGTTATGTTAGTTGAATTTATAGAGCGCACGGTCGCCGAGGCATCATGGCGCTGAGGAGAGAGAGCTAATCCCACAAAAGGTGGCCAGCAAGAAAAATTAGAACAGGATGGTCTTAAAAGCTCTTCTGAACCAGAGATGACTTTGGGCACTTCTTAATGTCGGGGGTAGGTTGTTCCAAAATCTAGCTGCAGCAATAGAGAAGGATCTGCCCCTGATCCTTTCACGGTTGAATTTAGCGACAACTAAAAGGTTGGTGGCTAAGAGCGCAGAGCCCGTGTAGGGACATAGCAAATGAATTTTGCTTGCAAGAACTCAGCTCCTTGGGTATGAACCGCCCTGTGCACAATGCACAGGGACTAAAAAAGAATCTGCTGACCCACCGGAAGCCAATGCAATTGGCGGAGTACTGGGGAGATGTGGGCACCATAAGGGGTGCCCGTAGCCAGCCTAGCCGCCAGATTTTGCATGTGCTGTAGCCGCTGTATTAAGCCAGAAGGCTGTGACAAATACAGGGAGTTACAATAGTCTAAGAGTGAGAGCACTAGCACAGCCACCACAGGGGGGCGGAAGGCTTCAGGTATCATAGGTAGTGCCCTCTTAAGGAGCCTGATCTGGTGATGGGTGGATTGACAGACAGCTGTCACTTGATTAGACATGGAGAGGGTGGCAGAAAGTATGACGCCCAAGTTTCTCACTTTATCAACTGGGCTCGGAAGCGGGCCCAGCGAGGAGGGCCAAAAAGTTGCGGTCCACAGTGAGGAGTCCGGAGGGCAGCCCACCACCATTGCCTCTGTTTTGTCGCCATTGAGTTTAAGCCAATTCTGGTCCATCCAGTCCCCTACGCCTCTCAAGCAATCATAAAGGCACGATGACACCATATCCTGGTCTTGATCTAAGCAGATCAGGATTTGGGTATCATCTGCATAAGAATAGCAATTGAGGCCGTAGGAGCGGACAAGACAGACCAGCGCCCAGATGTATATGTTAAACAGAATTGGCGAAAGTGAAGAACCCTGCGGGACACCACAAGTGAGAGAGCAGGGAGAAGAAAGAAAAGGGGGCATGGCCAAAGTTTGGGTGCGATCTGAGAGAAAAGAGGCAAACCAAGTGAGAACTTGGCCAATTGTGGCTTGTTTTTCTGTGCAGTACTATTCTTTTCAATGATGTTTGGCTTAGTGGTGTACTGGGCCATAGCATTCATTTCTATCGATCTGAATGAGGGGGAGGAGGGGCAAAATTGGTGAAAGAAGGGACCCATCTCATATGGGATGGAGTGAAATTGATTTGGGCACACAGGACCCATAGAAACGGCTTGCACAATGGCAAGAATACAACCAGCACTCCCGTACCAGTATATCCCACCACCCGCTATAATGAATCTGAATTCAGTATCTATGATATGAATAACCCACACCCCTCCGATTTATCCTGGTTACAGAATGGCCCCTACCCTACTGTATGCCTCATTACACGGTATGCGGTAAGGGTTTACCGGTACCGGTAAGGGCACTGGTACCGGTACAACTTTACCGCCTTACTACGAGGTCCCTTTGCCGGACCCGACCTCTATGGCTGGTTTTACCAGCCGTTAAGGAACGGGCCCGCAAAGGGATCTTGGTGCTAATTACGGTACCGCAATTTGCGGTACCGTAATTACCTCCTTCCCCATTCTCATTGAGCCCTATGGGGGCAAAAATGGGAATGGGGAAGTGCCTTGGTGAATGTGGAATTACCGGCCCCGCTCACCTTGGAGTAGACCGGTAATTCCGCCATCCACCAAGGCGGACACGGTAAAATACCGGCTGCAACCATGGCGCTAATAGCGCCATGGTTACCGCATACCGTGTAATGAGGCCCTGTATCTCCTACATCAGACACAGGTGTACCACACACATCAGACACAATTGGTGCAACAAATAGTGATGAGATTATGGTTGAGAAATATGCTGCATTATATAGTGAATGGGAAAGGGGGGAGGCAGCCGAGATATTCCCAATACAATATGGTGATGGAAGAAAAGTACTGGGACATCCGGGAAGGAATAAACGGCGGAAAAGGGGGGCTGGACCATGGGATGGGATTAGACACAATAGAAGACCCACAGCACCCACACCAGTCCAACAAATGGTACGCAGACATGAGCACTACTGCAAAACAGACAACAAATGAGAGCTGCTATGTGTGTTCTCTGATACCACACGCCTCTGGTACTCCTAAAGTGCTGTTACCACAAGAGGCTCATATTGCATAGGCACAGTGTCTCCTTCATCCTGCACTATGTAGAATGAAAAATACTTTTCAAGCACACACCGTTTCATTTGAAATGCTGCAAACCGAGAAGACGTGCTTCAGCAAACCACGAGGGGTGATCTGTCTAAAAGAACCTTTTTGTTTAATAAAAAGAACATTATATTCGGACAATAAGTGGCATGAAGAGCAAATAACAGGCAAAGTAGAAGCACTGCGAGGGTTGTCAGATGAAAAATTGCAATGGATACAGAGAACATGTGCCCAATATGAACCCAACACATCGCAAAGCTCACGTAGGTGACATCTCTAGAAAAGCCATTCAAACTGCAGAAGGAGATATCCTATGAGCTGTGCTTCGACGGAGAAGGAAAAGTAAATATGGGGATGAACAAGAACTGCAGCAAAACACTCATCATTCCAGATATGAAAAAAGGAACTTCTGCATTAATGGACACTTACTGGGTCTGAGGCAAACAGGTGTACTTGCAACTTCCACAGTCATGGAGGGACACGTGCTCCCTGGCAATGCTGCATTCCGCCCTCATGGTGATACCTGAAAGCCATATCCAAGGGGAAGGGGCCAGCAATGCTAAAAAATCCAGAGCCCCTACCAACAACTGAAGATAACCCCGTATATGCCCTTTCCCAAGAAAAAAGATCGTCAAACTATATCTCCAAGGCATCCTCTGAACTTTTGGCACAGATTTCAGATAGATTCTGAATGTTCGACTCCACTGAGACATTCGTTGCCTACCTCGTTCCAAGCATCCAGGCACTGGCCAATGCAAAATGGCTCCAGATAACCCGCTGGGAGCTGATCCGATTGGCCAACGATTCAGAAGAAGGGTTTAATGTAATAAAGGTGAAGCTACGAGTCCTGCGGTTGATGACGATGCAGAACAGGTGTGTTCTAGACCTGTTGACAGCTTTGGATAGAGGTGTTTGCCGAAAAATCTGCAATACATGTTGCACTTTCGTACGTTCTGTAGATGCGGATAATGGAACCCTTTCACATGTCATAGCAGCCATGGACAACATTGGTGAGCGTATGAAAGAAGAAGGAGGGGTACAGCCCAGCACTTGGTTCGACAACATGTTTTCGTGGGTACTGTCCTGGCTTGGAATGACTGTTAAACTACTAATACCCACCATCGTTTTTCTGCTTTTATTTTTTTGTGTGTGCCAATTAGGACTTAGGTTCTGCGCAAATGTAGAACCTAACAGTGCAATGATGATGGTGACAATGGGCCAAGAAAAAGGAGTGGTACAGATAAAACACGAGGAACACGCACAAACAGGGGATGACTCTGGCCCAAAATATAGGATAACAGCTATTTATAACACTGGCTATATTGTAGATAGATTATACCACACAACAATAAAGGAACCCCGTGAATTAGAATGGTACGACGAGGTGTGGGTAGATTTGGAGGGAATGGGTGCTGCATTTATATGACCTGGATCCCTGATGAGTATGTCCGGGCAAGGGAGGGCCTGAGGGGAGTGTGTAGAGCATGGATGCCATGAAAAGGAACACCCGTGTTGGATGAAGCAGTGGCAGATGAAGAGGAACGCAAGAGGCTGGGTGAACTACAATATTCGTTACTTAAGTAACGAAAGGGGGGAATGTATGGGAGGAAAGGTCGTGAGGCCCCCATCCCCTCCATTCACTTCGAGGTGAACACTCTATGCTCGTCCCTCGGGTGGCCATGCACCTCGGGCCCAAGGTGCCAGACAACCGCGGGATGACACATACAAATGCAAACACCACAACAGGGTTGATTATTGACTCCATTTTGTATCCGTACAGACTCCATTTTGCGCTGAACCCCGACTCCATTTTGTATATGCCAAAGCAGGCATCACAGCAAAGAAAGCCTGCAGCTCTCCCCCTAGCACCGCGCACAGTTAGCCAGCTACTTCCCCCACCTCCTCTCCTCTGTGTCCCTGCAGCAGCCCTGTTTTCACGGTAGACTGGGCGTGAACAGTTACAAGTTAAACACTGTATCTCTTGCCTTCCATCACTGACCTGTGAATGACCGGGCAAGAGCCTGGGACAGGAACGAACAATTCATCTCCACAAACATGTCTCATCACTTGCAGACACTACCCTTAAGATATATACTATGTCTAAACCCCCAAACTCACACCCCTTTTGATGTAACAGATGCATGTCCCACGACTGTGTGCTACCCTGTTTCAGTCACAATGCTAATCCCCTCTGTAAAGCTATACATACCCTCTTGTGTTTGTATATAAGTGGGCTGTTTCTAAGTGAGATAACAGAACAATCATTAATTAACGTATCTAAATCAATTGCAGTGAACATGATATCATGACCCATATGTCAGTGTCTTATAATGTTGATTACATATTGTTCCAAACCAAAGATCTTCGCAAATGTATGAGATGCTAAGTGACTTGTTTTTTATGATGCAAAATATATGATCTGCATGCTCACTGGTTTTCCAATACTATGTATACTCGCAAATGTATTCAAACGGTATAAGATTCTCATGTGTACAATATAAACGGTGAGGTCACGAGGCTAATGTGAATAGAGCCATCCTGTAGAACGATGACCATGGTAGATACGAAGGCAGAGCCAACAATGTAATCAGAACCTGCTTATTACTTGTTGTAAAATGAAGTGGCAGTAACTTGTTTTTACCTTATTCCAATGGTTCACATATAATCCCACTAATTGAACTGGGTTAAACTCAACAAGCCACAAGGCCTTCTCTCCCCTCTCCAGCAGTGCCGCGCACCACAGTGCGCACTCAGCCCCCATCATTCTCCCCCTCATGATGGTATGATGGCCGAAGGCCCATGTCTCGCTGATGCTTTAGTGTAACAAATGTAGCCACTCACCCTTCTGTTGAGCCCTCACAGAGTGGTCGCCCCCTAAAACAAGATGACCCCCACACCCTCTCTCCCTTTCAGGGTGCACAAGATAAATGTCTGTATGTATAGAAAAGTTTGAAATATATGATTCTCCTCTCCCTGCTGCAAGAATGTCAGTGATATTTTTTATGAGTGTATTTTTATTACATACTTTGAAGTGGTGTCTATATTAGAGAGTTAGTATCAATCTCCCATCCGAGGCACCAGAACCTTCACCTCACACGACCAGCCCAGCTGAAGCACGTGATGTCCGCCGTCCCGCCAAGCAACCATCCAATCATCTGGAGGTGATGCCTACACAACTATAGTGTACTCCGAACTTTACCAATGGGAATGTAATAATGTAACCTATATAATTATGTCACCGATGACTCTTTAACCCTTTTTATGCAATGACAGAATACTGTTGGGCAGAGCGCTCTCGGAGTTTGCAGAGTTCTCTGCTTGCCCTATTTTGATTTTAGATAAACTTTACCTTTACTTTCACCCGCACTTGGTCTTGGCCTCAGCCACTCCTTGGGTGTGTCCATGAGTGTCTCTCATTGGGGAGTACTTTGTATTTTGGGGGACTGCTCACTTTTACAAACTTAAATGTAAGATCTGCTTATGCAACACAAAAACAGTTTGCATGTTTCTACAATTTCAAACGTTCGTTCCTCACATCATGAATAGTTATCTTCTAAGTTATGGCAAACAATGATGACAAGTAGGTGGACTTATCACAAACTTCTTTGTGCTTCATTTATATACATCTTTGAACTACAGTACACAAATCAGATGAGATCGGTTAGGTTTACACCAATAATTCTGACACTTGCAGAATTCCATGTATGATGGTGAAAATACAGCTACATTCATTCTTTTTTTACTATCATGTTCATACATATGTTTTTTTAAATTGTCATTTTGGTTTATCATGTGATTTGTATATTTTCCAAGTGAGGTCTAAAACAGAGTATTATTTTTAGTTTATGAAATTGAAAACAGCCACAAATAATTGCTTCTTGCTGTTGATCACATTCGTTGCATGCTGATTACAGACGTCAGGGACTTTGCTTTGAAGAAAATGCATCTGTATTTTGACAGGTTTTAATGTAATCCTGTCGGCTTCCAGTCATAAATTTCAAAAAGTGCGAGATCTGCGATTTTGTATACAAACGTTTTTTTAAGTTTACACCCCTCTAACTTGATGGGTTTGTTACCCCACCTTCTTCCAAATTTTGATTTTATTTCCGAAGGTCATTTTTCTTTTTGATGGGAGTTTTGCTCAATGGTTCAATATGCATATTAACTTATTCTAGTGCTTTCAATGTTTGACATTACAGCGGTTTTGATATTTCTGCGCATTATAATACATGCTATGTCATGACATATTATGTCACATTTTCAGATGTCATATTCACAATGTCATGTCGCTTTGTACAAGACCGACAAGGCCTGTGGAGTAGCCGGAAATATAACATATTGCACTCTACACCCCCCAAATAATTAAATAATACAAGCAGTTAGCAGCACTTGGTTCAGGTAAGGGGCCACATCGTCCAATACAGATTTGCTAAAGCAGACTCTACAAACTTTCTGAACCTTAGACTACACTACTTACCTCTATCAACAGGTCAAGGTAAGTGCCCCAGAAGAATCTAGAATCAGGCAAAGAGAAATACACCCTCCCCACACTATCATTACCAGCCACACAAAGCTCATAGCAGGCTTCAAGAATTTCCTGACAACCCAGTTCAGGGCCTTGCTCCCAGTCTAGCCCACATCCAAACGCTTCTCTAATTTAAGAGTTTCTGTGGTTTCTTCCAGCTTTACTGTCTGTAGAACCTGGGACCTAATGAGCGAATATATTAATTATCTAGTTGTATCACCACAGTTCCTAGAAACTCCTTGTGCACATCTCCAAGTCATCACACATCCACAGCATGACTTCACATAATACCAACACCACAGTAGTAATGGCTTCCTTTGAATTTCTGTTGACCACTAAGGGAATCTCTGCCTTTTTCTGATTATATATATTTCATCTGGTCAAAACACTGATAACTCTACAGTCGTTGTTAGTCTCCCTGACTTTTTCCACTCAAAGCCCTTTCCTGCTTTCTTTTGCCCCGTTTCCGTTTCACCCCTTAGACCACGGTCTGTATGCCAAACCACCCTAGACGTGGTCACAATTTGCCTCTACATGCACAAGGCTTGATGCTTTAAAACCACTATGATGGTGATGTGGCACTTTAAAAGACTCATACATGCTACACGAAATGGGAAACCATGTTGCCTAGTGCCAAAGCTGCAGACTGGACCAAAGGTGCGGGATTCTGGTCAACTCATTTATTCTCACAAATTCCCAGTCCCTAATATTTAAAAATGATCAGCCCCTAAAAGTAATTTACTTCTCAATGCGAGCTCTCTAAAAAATTCTGCACTTGTGGTTTATTTGGCTAAAGTGTTGCTTAATATACAATGTCCATTTGTATAGTGCACACCACAATGTGCTTCTTGGCACACTCATAAAAAGCTACTTAAGATAACCATGACCCCTTCTAATCTCAGTGTATGTTTAGGTACATGAAACTTCTTGGTCCCTTCTCTCCTGTATCACCTATGTATGCCATGGTATTTGTACCTAACTCGTTGCTTCCAAACTGTTCATTCCATGAGACTGCTAATCTCAGTTCTGTGCCTGTGCTGGGGTATGTGTACTTTTGTAATATGGTGATTGATCGGTCTCTTGCATCTATACCTCAGCCTGTATACTTCCTTGTGGCTGGTATTGTTAAAATGAGTCCTGTGCATATGCAAGAACAAAAGTACCCTAATCATGAACAGGCAATCTTGCCCTTGAATTGCCAATTGTTTATTATTTTCATTCAAGCATGGATGAAGAGGGCATGAGGACTGTGAGGGAGGTTCAATACTTATTTTGATCTCGCGAAGGGAAAGATAGGAAGGTCTGGATTGTGATTGTGACATGAGGATTGGCACGGCCAGAGAGACTTGGGGTCCCTCTGGTTTTTGGTTCAGGAGGTCTTCAATGCTGTTTGTGCCCTGAGCCCCAACATTAATTAAGTTGGTCGAGACTTAAAAGGGTCACACACTATTTTACAGGGAACAGAAGACAGCACAGGAGAGGAATACACCTCCAGAGCCCGGCAAAACCCGGGCTCTGCTGCAGTTCGATTTACTCCATTTGATAAAGATTTTAAGCAATCCCTATTTTTCAGAATCTTCCATGGATGTAAATGGAGCTTGGGCACAGGGGTAAGCCCTGTCGTGTCGTCAAGTAGTTCCCTTCTCTGACTGCAGTGTGTTGGATGTTCATTCTACAATGTTCAATTGTGCACAGTAGCTGCACATTCATATTAAGAGCTCGTTCTCACTTTGGGATCCTCTGTAATAAAGAAAAGCAGTGGGAGCCTCTGCAGAAAGGCCATGTTGGTAAAGCTAAAGCAAACACAAATAATACCAAGTAAGATTTCGGATATTCCCAGCTCTGACCCAAACAGGAGATTATGACTCGCCATCTGTTGCAAGAGATGTATCACCTTCAATTGCAGATTTGCAAATGTTATGCATATTATGTGTAGTACAGATACATACCTGCATGCGTCAAGAATGATTACTAGCAAGAGACTATCACACGCTTCTGTGTTGTGTGCAACATCGGTTCATTTCATAAGGGTCTAAAGGCTGTCCTCATTTCAAGAGAAAATGTTTCCTCTTCTATAAAAGAAGAACACTGAAGATTTTTTAGAAGGGGCGGTGCTGGGTCTTAGTGTTATGTCCAGTCCCCAGAGCACAGAGATCCTATGTCTCAAAGGAGAACAGCCATAAATAGCATAGTTTACAGAGATTCCCAGCTGTGATGTTAGGTGTGAAATAAGATCACTTCAAAGCCTTTGACATAGCTCGGCGGGTTGACTGCTTGCCGCTGAGATCTGGGCGTGATCTGCAGGAGTCAGGCTCGAATTACAGCTAGACCATCACGGCCTTTCATCCTTCTGAGGTTGATAAATGAATGTCAACTTAGGAAGGGTGATAATTGTATGTAATTTTTCTATGTGCAGCATTTTGCCGAACGCTCTAAATAACAAATAATCATCAAATTCTATTATGGCACATGTAGTCTTGCATCCACGATACATATGGGTATGCTAAAGTGAACATGATTTGAGAGCTTTGCTTCGGCATATTTATGAGGAACAGTAGTGTGCATGAACAAATGATGCTATGTGATAAATGTGGAACATGTTTTTCTGTATTTCTACCTCTACCGCCTTACGAATTTTCATATGCAGCAGTTACATTGCATGCAGGTTACTTTTCTGCTGCAGAAGAGAAAGCATGCTTATTGTCATATCCTGCCAAGACCAACTCTTTCTTTTAGCTTTACACAGTTAATAAAATGAATACAGTTTAGTTGGGTAATATTCCTTTATTATTAATATTGTTTTGAATGCATGGATATGCACTGTGATGCGTTGCATTTCACTGCTTTGCCTGTGACAAGTCTTTCTGGTAAGTGTGAATGTTTGAGTCATTCACACTGCAACAGGTGCATCTGATCTTAAGGCACCACACGACCCATTTAGAAATCTAAACTTCCAAAACAACACACTGTCTTACAAAGAACACCCACTTTCCTTTTCATGACACACAACAACATCCTGCATGCCCGTGTCAAATAATGACTACATTCACCTACCGTTATCACACAGTTTATTTTAATGTGTGTCTTGACAGTACTGTCTAAATTCAGAGTTAATTATTTGTTTGGCTCACAATACTTTATGTTCTAGGATAATGGAAGTGCGCATTGTTTTAAATTGTAGGTCTTAACTAGGATTTAATGACCCCGAATAGTTCAAACATGGTCATGGTCTGAGGGACATACCAAAGAAAACATAACAAAAAATAGATCCCCTTTAGTTGCAGGGGCAGCTGCCCTAGGCTCGCATGTATCATGTGCAGGCCCGCCCTGGCAAGACATCCTGGCTACACCACTGAGTTCCTACCGATTTAACAAGGGGAATGGCTGGCAGTGTTGCAGCGCAGGAGCACAGCACTGCAAGTAACTCAGTTCTCACTTAGCGACTGCCACTCTCCGTTTCATTAAAGGGGAGCTTAGAGCAATAGCCATGACTAAGAGGATTTGCTGGGTGAGCTGCTACGTCTTCGGTTTCTAGAAGGGGTGTGGCATCAGTGTTTTCATAAGGAAAACTCTGTCATGCACGGGTGACCTGACATCCTTCTGGCATTAAAGTGCAGGTGTGTCAAAGTCCAGCTCGCAACCCTATCGCACGTTGGGATGCAAAGGCAGGGTGGCTTACACAGGTCATAAACATGCCACCCACCTGCCTTGCTTTCCCTGGCTCTGCCTGCCCCAATGAGCCCGAAGACCCCGGCTCCACCTGCTCGGTTGTGATGAACTTGCTCATTACGAAGTGTGCGCGTGTTTAAATTCTCTTACAGAGAATTGCTGGCAAGGTGATTTGTTCAGAGAATGAGGGCCTCTATAGGTTTGGAGAAGGCATTAAGCTCTTAAGCCCTAGGGGCATAGAAGACCCTAAAGTCTGGGTTGTGAGGGACCGGGAACACACAAGACAAAGCATGGTGGGTTTTATTTCCAACAGTGACACCAATAAATCTTCTCCACCAGAGAAGCATTTTTCCTGCCACTTTCACCTCCTTGAGTAGTACATGTTTATTGGTGTGAGAATGGCAGTTTTTGTTGTTGTTGCTGCAGTGCCATACAAATGTTGACAATGTTATGTTATGTTAAAGATTCTTATACCGTGCATTTTCAGGACCTGCATGGTCCCTCGGCGCTCTGGTGAATCTATAAAGTAAGAGGGATAAGGGGGGGGGGGGTGTAAGTTAGTAGGACTGAGCAGAAAAAAAGAGCAAGGGAGCAGTTGGCAGCTTCAGTTTGGTTACACTTTTCAATGAGCGTAGGTGTGATTTTCGGTTGGTAGCTGTCATGTGCTGTTGTGCAAGGCTATGTGAGTATTGTTTCATTGTTGTGGTGTAGTGAAGTGCATGCGGTTTGTGTGCTGTAGAGGTATGGTTGTGTGTACAGTTTGAGAGGTGTAGGCCGAAGGGTGAGGTTTTTAGTAGGGTTGTTTAGTGGCGGTATCCTATCCTACCCTCATTGTTTTGATTAACTGTGGCCCGTGTCCCAACCCCTGTCGAATATTCTGGAGTTCTACACTTACCACTCCTATGTTGTGTGCCAAAGAGTGGGCCCTGAGTGAGCTATTCAGTGGTGGTACCTTTCCACCCACAGCGTGCAGACCAAGTGCTGGCCATATCCCTTCCCTTTAACACACCCTGGTTTGTAGCAACCACCACCCCACAGGCTTCTCCAGTAGGGCGTGTGCTCCTTGTGCCCCACGGTTCATCTGTTCAGAGATCGGGATGCATCTTTCTCCCCATTTTCCACTAAGGCTGTATGACAGTGGTCGAATTAAGCTGGGCGCATCTTTCAACCATGTTTCACATTATACACTCTATAGGGATGGGTACACCTAAATCTCTCTCTGATTCAGATGGCTCTCTTCCTCTAAGCACTCCTCTCCGGTCTGGCTTACTCCCCAGTCCTTCTCATGGGTGAATGCCCAGGTTTGGGATTCAACAGTAAATGCAGTGACACCTAAATTTGAAACCTAGCAGTCAGTGATGAAATGCTCAAATTTGTGGTACATGGATAAATGGAGAAACGCCTACATTTGGGACTCAACAGTCAACGGAGATACCGCTTATTTTGCCATACAGCAGTGATTAAAAAACAAATTTGTTGGGTGAATAAACTGAGTATACTTAAGGTAACGAGAATGGTAGGGCTTTGCTGGAATACAGCATTTTCTGCACTCCTCATCCAGACCACACTTACCTTGTCAGTGACTGCTGGTTGACAGCAGCTGGCTTCACAGGTGAACATGGGCAAACACGGTTTGAAGCTGCTTCTTCAGGAGCTGCCCTTTATCTTGAGGCCTTTAGCCGACTGCTGCACAGTCAGGGATTCTGCCCTGGGTGCTACGATTGAAATAAGCCTGCCTGGATCAATCACAGAGCTCAGGGAGCAGGAGGGAGGTGGCACCATGATTGGAATAGCACAGCGCATTTTCCTCGAAATCCCCCATTCTGTCTGCAGTATGAAAATCACCAATTTCGCACACCCCAAATCGTAAGGACTTTACAAGTGAAAAATGAATAAATCAACCCAAAATAAAATGCTGCAGGTTTAAATGTCACATGCGTTAGGCCCCCCACAAAACATTACTGTTAGATTTGATTTGTAAAAAATATCAATTTTCCAGACACATTTACCCTCCAACAAAAATATTGTTTTTTACCATTTTCACCCAATCAACGATAGAAAACATGTATGCTGCATTTCGCTTTGTCCTTCTATATTCCCTTTTCTGGCTTCCAGTCTTTCCATTAAATTGTATCAAGTGAAAAAGAAGTTTTATAGAAATCAGAAAAAGAAGAACGATTCAGAAAGACCGCTCTGTGACCTCACAGAGCGTTCTTTCTAAATCAAACTGTCCTGCCCCATCCGCACACGAGTGCGTGAAGGGTCTGACAAGCGCAGGCAGCAGAGGAAAGGCACATTTAGGGAGGTAAGTATGTTTGGTGTGTGGGGTGCATTTAAAGGCCCCAAACAAAAGTCTATTTTACATGGATAGTAAGATTTTAAACACTGAAACAAAAACGGGCTGGCATTTGTTTTTCAAGTAAAATTAAAGAGCCATGTGGAAAGGGGCCTACCTGTCATTACCAATGGATAAGCAACATTTTCTTTTACAATAAATAAATAAAATGGAATCCTGTTTTCCTGTCACATGGAAAACAGGATTTTTAAACATTGAACAACAAAAACGGCCTGCACATAAAGACGTTTTTTGAAAAAGTAAAAGTGAAAAAAAATCACTTCTCACAAAAAAATGTCAGGAAAAGAAAACATGATGTGTGGGTTGACAAAGAGCAATATGTACTATGTTTCACCCACAAAACTCCAATTACATTACAAGAGCCACTTAGTCTTCATGAAAAAAATGTCAGCCCAAAGCAGACTCTTTTGCGGGCTGTGGGCAAAACTTCACAAGGACATCTCCCACTTGCAGCCTGGATGATACATCTCTCATCTAATGACCAACGGCAATAAAACGTTCTTGCTAAAGGCGACGAAATTCAGTGTTCTCCAGACCTGCTGGCTCTGAAAGCAGGGACTTCAAGAAAAGTCATCCTTGACTGGAGCAAGATTAATATGTGTTAAAATGTGAGCACCCACTTCAAAGAGCAAGCTTCCAACACAAAGGAGACCGATAAATGTACAGGCTGACCCAGTGAAAACAAATGGCTGGAAGCAGGAGCAGGACCATTTGTCCCACATGAACATTCACAATTTATTTAAAAGGACTATAATAATAAATATTATAACAAATAATTTTAAAAAAAAACATTGAAAGAAAGTGTTCACAGTTGATGAAAAATGTGTTATGGGGCATTTATTACCCCACCTTCTCCAGTATTTCCAGTGGGGGTGGGGGGGTGGTACCAACTACATTAAGGTCAGATTATAACCAAACCCACTACAATTGATCTTCGTGAGGATATGGCAATTAATGTATTTGTCTATACAGGCTTTGTTATAGCTTATGTGTTGATGCAGGATTTAAGGAATTTTTCATCAGCTGAGAACACTTTGTTTCAATGTTTTTTTCAAATTATTTGGACATTGTTCATTGGTATCTGAACTTAGATTTAAACACAGCTATATATTTAAATTCAGTATTTGAAACACATCACTAATTTGTTTTCATTTGTTTTTTTTCCTTCTTGTTCCCCATTTTGTATTATTGTTCACACTTGTGGCGATGTGTTTTTTTAACGTTTCTATTTTCATTACATTACATATTTGAATCAATGTTTAACCGGGTTGTCAATATTTAACCATGTTATCTGAAACATGGGTCCTCTGTTCTTAATATTGTTTCTGTATTTTCTCAGCCTTGCCTTGATAAGGACCCAGGAAGGGTCAAAACAGGTGTAGGCAAATTTGGCAAAGTTGACCCAGTTCTGATATTTCTATTGCCAGACTGTGAATAAAACACAGATTGTGGTAATTGTAATTTGTATCCATATTTTTCTCATTCTTCATTTGGTTTAGGATGACAGCGCTTTTCCTCAGGAACAACCAGTCATGGTATTGCTTTATTAGAGTAGGCTAGGGGGGTCTACTGTCTGTGAGGATGGCAGGAGCCACCATCGTATGTAATTTTCAAGCAGTAGTTTTACCTAATTCTCATACCCGATCGCTCTAACGCCTGGTACCCCATTTTTTATTTGCCTTGATCATATTGATATATTATGATTTGTAGGATCATGACTCACTTTATTTATTTTCCAGTGGCTCAATTCCTGGAATGCTAACATACAATATGGTAAAGAAAAGAGAATTCATTTCTTAGACATCACTATAGAATATCAGGAAGGTAAATTATCATGTTGATTATACAGAAAATTATTATTTTATATAAATTTTTCTTCTGCGCTGGCCCAACCCAAAGGGTCTCAGAGCGCCTTACAATGTTCAAAAGAGGTGCGACAGGATAGAAAGATTAGGATTTAAAGGCAGTTGCAGGTGGGGTTGTGAGGTTGGATTAGGTGTGGGGAGACAGGAATGTTTGGAGGCTTTATCAGAAAGTGGTGATGCAGGATGCAGTGCGGATGTGAGGTCGTGGGGTGTTCCAGGATCTGGGTGAATGCTTGTTTTTGTGTGCATGTTAGTTGTCAAAATGGAATGGGTACAGGATTTAGTATAGCTTGTCTGCTGTTTTTTGTCGGTGATGAGTTTCAGTTTGTTGTGAAGGGATGATAGGTTTTGAGGGGAAAGGCTTTGTATATTTTGCAGAGTTTCCTGAAGTGAATTCTGAGCTAGTGGAGCTTGGCGAGAGCTGGAGGGATGTGTGAGTGTTTGGGTAGGTGCAGGATTAGTGTCATCGCTGTGTTCTGTATGGCTTGTAGGGAGGCAAGGGTGCTGTTGGGAAGTCCCGTGAGGAGAGGGTTTTCCTAGTACAGCTTGGACAGAACTAGTGCTTTGACTGCAGTGTGGAAGTCACCAGGTGGAAGGATGTGTCTTATCTTTTGGAGGGGGTATAGCTGTAGGTTGCAAGGTTTGGTGACAGCAGATATGTGGCTTTGGTATGTGGTATGGTAGTGAAAGGTGGCGGTCGACAGTGAAGCCTAGGAATTTAACACGTATGGATAAGGGTATGCGTAGGTCTCCATGGCATGCTCTTTGACCCAAGGGGTGAAGTTGGATTTATGCTTGTGGGGCGCCTTTTAGGAGGTAGTCTGTTTCAGATGAGTTCAGTTTGAGGAAATGGGTGGCCACCCAGATCGTGGTGAAGGAGAGCCAGTTACTGAGGCTGTAGTGTTTTGAGAGGGGTGAGATTTGGAAGCATATTTGTGTGTCCTCTGGCTATCAGTGGAAATGGGAGTTGTGTTTGATTAGGGTCTGTCTGAGGGATTCTACATATAAGTTGAAGAAGAAAAACTAAACATATATGACTACACTCCTACATTACAGTAGTTATCACCCACAAGCTCTTAGGTATAATGTTCCCTATGGTCAATATTTATGTATTCTTGAAATTGTAGTTGTGGTATACACTTTGTGAGATGCCATTTGAATCAACATATGGGAAAATAGTACGTGGAACTTCAAATATTCACAATACTGCAAACATTAAGATGATATCAAAATATTGCTCATTGGTGCAATTGAGTTTCTGAGCAAATGCTTACCATTTTTTTCTTTTAAGAGTGGTAGAGCAAGTAGTCCACTAGAAATATTATTGGTAAGAGACATGGAGCATCATTACGAGCTTGCCGATCCGGATACACACCAGTAAGCTTGCCGGTACCGTTGTGTCCAGACTGGCAAAAATGGGAATGGGGAAGATTTTTTCCTGGCGCCCAGGAATGGGCAAATACCGGGTCTGGCAAGGCCGTAATGATCTGGTAATGATTACAGGCACAGCTACCGCCAGCATCGTAATGAGGCCATGGTGTACGTAAGAGACATGGAATATGGGTCTGCTCACTGGTCATTTTCCTTGTGGTATGTGTGTTAGTTGTGAATACACCAAGGAATTCACTCCCTTTTGAAGAGGTGACTGTATTGTGTTGCTCAATGACATGACAAACTGCAAAAGTAAGTGTGTTGTGCATTGTTTTAAATGTCGATGTGGCTTAACATGCATTGGTCTGAGCAGCACATATTAGAATCACAGAACACAGTTCACATATTCATTTTAAAAATCTCAATGCTTCATTAATCAGACATTACATTGATAATAGTCATAAGGAAGATCATGTATGCTGTTGAGTTGTTGACTCAGTGTTTCCAAGGCCACTTACTGAAAGGAACGTCACCTTCAAAGGGGCAAAGAATGGGTATAAAGAATGAGATCATATTTGGTGGGCGTTGAAGATCAATTTACCTGGTTCTCTTAGTGCTGGCTGCTTGTTCGTCGTCCTGACTCGTGGTGTTCTGATTAGCTACCAGTTCTGTTAGTTTAAAGGTGCTTTTGCACGTAGCTTTAGCTACACTTTATTAGGAAGGTTCTGTTTTAAATTTGTTTTTTTTTAAAAAACTGTTTATAGACTGTTCAATTTAGTTTTAACTTCCCACACGCACGTTGGGCTTTTTAGGCTTTTTTAACTACATTGACCAGGAGACTTGCCTCACAGGGAGGGTACTAATTAGCCAAACGGCATGTCAGTGCCTTGGCGCGTTAGTCAGGTGTTGCTGGTCTTTACTGGTCATTGCCTGGGAGTGCCTTGAGTGTGGCCAGGTACGTTGTTGTGCTGCCCTGTTTTAGTGTGTTAAATTGTACACTTAAAGGAACATGGTTAATCATGCTTCTCTCCAGTCATTTTGCCCAAATATTTAGAAATGGCCATGCAGCCTTTGCATGACATACTCACTATATTGGTTAACGAGAAAGACTGTTCTGTTGTTGCCACTGTTGTTAGTGATTTGATTCAGAATGCGATGCTTGTAGGGCTGGGACCAAAGAAACTGAGGGCGATGGAAGTGACTGCCCTGCCCTGCCTTCGTAGTTAAAGTAATATTGCAGGGTTTCTCACCTGTCCGGCTGCTGGCTTGTTTGCTGAGGCCTATATGTCAGGAAATAATGTTGTGCTGGCGCATTCCCTTTTGGCATTGCAAGCAGCAGCAGTTATCCGGCACTGCTCCTCCCATTATAAACTCTGACGCCTGCCTGTTGTCTAATATATTCAATCAGGAATTTATGAATGATTGTCTGCAGACTGCTTCCCACCCAAAAGTTGTAATGCAGAAACTTTACTGTGTTTACCTTAACACTCACTCCCTGTCCAGACAAGTGGTGGAAGTGTCAGATCTTATTACAGATAAAAACTTGGATATTGTCTTTTTAACTGAAACGCAGATAACTGGCACATCTGGACCAGACCTAACTCTGGCTGTCCCAGTGAGATATCACATTTTATGTAAAAACAGGGCATCATTTTCGGTGCTGAGATGCACATCCATCAAGTAGACTTGGAGGAAATGGAGGGGGTGATAGCACTGATAGTTAAACTGCAGATAAACCACTGCACCTCATACAGCTTTTATTTTACCATATTGACCCCCGCGTAATATGCCCCTTTTTTAAGAACAATTCTCTTCCATGCTTTATTCTTTGCTGAAACTATCTTCTAAGCTCATTACTCTCTGAGTGTTCAATCTATGGTTTAATGGTCAACAAAAATACATAGCCTTAGCTATTAATCAATTACTGAAGAGCCTAGGCCTGGTGAAAGTTGTTTTTTTGTAGCTATGCATAAAGATGGCCACATTGTCTACTGGCTTTGCACCACTGGTATCTCGGTTGAGAAGCTCGAGGTCCAGTATTGGCCTTGGCCAGACCACGTTCTTATTTATTTTGCGCTTCCTGTCCCACCTTCAACCACAGGTCTATCCCTCTAGCATCTCAGTTGTTAAACAGAGTCTGCATAAAACTACACCTGTAACGGTTGCACATTTTATTGAACCACTAAGTTGCCATCCTTTGCTATGCCTAATGTATTTGCAACCTCTTACTTCCAGTGTTTAACATCAGCCTTAGAAGGCATAGCCCCAGCCAGGACTGTGGAATGGTGAATGGTCAGTCGTGGTATACACAGGATGTACAGGTTCTTAGATCCAAAATGAACTGTAGATCCTAGCAGAAATCACTTTTTGCATTGGATACAGATAGTTATAGCTCTGCCCAGTACAGGAAAGCCATTGCGCAGGCAAAAAAGGAATATTGTGATGGCCGTATTTGTAATGCTTTCTCGAATACTAAAGAGTTCTTTAAGAGCTTGAAAAGCCCAATGTTACCCCCAAGGGATCATGTGGTGAAGGATAAAGACTGGTGTATTTAGATCCAGCAGGCTCTGTTTGACAAGGTAGCTAACTGGAAGACTGTTAATGCTAAGCGGACACATGCAATGTCACCTGTGAATGTTTGTTCCCTTCTATTAACTTTATGCATCTTTTTGAATTTAGAAAAGTGACCAAATCTTATGGTTCAATATAACTGCAACTCTTAAACCCACCAGTTGCCATGGGGATCATTGTCACAAGTCATTAAAACGTGTGTTTCAATCATTGCATTGGCAATCTCTGAATTTGTTAATTCTTCAATCCAAGCTGCACACATTCCAAGTTCTGTTAAGCAAGCATGGATCACCCCGCTAATAAAAAAAAAAGCCTTCCCTGGACTCCAATGTTGTGACAAATTATTGTCCCATTACAAATGTACCTTTTCTTTTAAAGATTTTAGACTGGGTGGTGTATTTGCAAATTCAGGCTCATTTGGGAGCAGTACAACTTATTAGGCACAAGGCAGTCCGGCTTACGAGCCTTTCACAGTAAAGAATCGGCTCTTCCTGTCTTTAAAGCCAACCTGTTTACTAATATTGATGAAGGACACGTCTCTTAGATCTTTCTGCACCTTTTGGTTTGGTCGATTTTAACCTTTTATTCAACTGAGTTCAATCTGAAGCATTTGTATCCAGACCAGCAGCGGATTGGATTTTTTTATTGGATAGAGAGACAAGAGCTTTTAATGGAAGCGACTGCTGATCCAGTTGAACTTCAGTGTGGTGTACCTCATGGTTCTTGCCTCTACCCCACACTTTTTAATACCTTCTTGAAACCACTTTTTAATATGCTTGATCAAGAAGATGTCCCCCACACAAAATACGCTGATGACACACGAACCTTATTAAAGGTAATTAGGTTGAACATTTTGCTATGGTCAATTTTATTTTTGATCTCATTCAGCGATGGATGGAGCACAATGGTTTGACCCTCAAAGAGACTAAAACAGAACTACTCTTAGTTGGGATACAACATAGACTGGACACACTTCCTGAGTCTTACAGGAAGGTCTCAATAGCAGGCTGCCCAATCAATGTACTTCCCAAGGTTAAAACCCTTCGGGTTTATCTTGATTCCACTTTATCTATGAGAGATCATGTCAATTTTGTTACATGCTCTTTGGCCTATTATTTGAGATTGTTGTGCAGGATTTGGCCCCTCATTTCACAGAATAATTGTGGCACTCTTGCTCATGCAATTGTTGGAGCCAGGATGGATTACTGTGGGAGTCTTCTGGTTGGTACCTCTGAGATCAATCTTATGGCGCTCCTAGTAAGCCAGAACAATGCAGTAAGATTGATGGCTCGCTTAAAGTGCAGAGAACTTGTCACTGAGGCCAGAAGATAATTGCACTGGCTCCCGTTTAGGGAACGCATCAAGTTCAGACTGCTTACCCTCACACATACATACTGACAATTTTCCAAATACAAGCAGGTTAAATTAAGCTTATAAGATCCATCTTATTTTGAGCATAATTTTAATGCAGCAAAGGTTTCATATTCCACTTTATTCATCATATTAAATTGTATGGAAGGTACGCATGCTAAGAAATGGTGCCAGTTACGTATAACAAATGCAGCTTCACACAGCGCATACTGTTAACGTTACACATAAATATGCAATCCAAAAATGGCACCTGCAAACTTGCTGATGCTCATATCTATGCAGAATCATGCTTTCCATGATGAGAATTCTCACAACAAAGGGGCTGATTCATGGAATTATTTGCGCCGAAAAACAGGGATTTGTGTGCCATTCTGCCGCAAATCCCTGTTTAACAAATGGGGATTCGTGGGCAGAATGGCGCACAAATCCCTGTTTTTCGGCGCAAATAATTCCATGAATCAGCCCCAAAATGTTTTAATGGTAAGTGGTCACATTTTTATTTATTTTTAAGCTTGCATGTTTATGATGGATACTCTGTCCTTGTAATAATTACAGATATGATTTATATCTATATTGGAAATGCTGAATATCAACAACAGATGGATAATTTACAAGAACAAAACACATTTTTAACAAAGCTCTTTTCTGTTCCCCTTACATATTCTTAAATATTGGGTTGAAGTGATGAACCGAAGACTGAATGACAAGCCTGAAATTAGTAATTTACATTCAATGTGCTTACCAACTGTAATTTACAGAAACACATATATTTAAGAGGTAGTGAGTAGTGGGATAGTACTAATAATAGATTTTTTAAAGTTGATTACATTTTTATTGAACATTAGAGAATGAATCACCAAAACATTGGTAAGAATGAAAATGATAAGGGCATCAGTGAGTTAAACATTGATACAAGAAATTGGGACATTAGAATTTTTATAGGCGGAGAAAAGTAAAAGGTTTAAAAACATTTGAATTGATTAATCCAGGTCAAGCATGAAGAGAATAAAATAATCAATTACTGTCAGGTGATTCACATAAGAGTGGATAGACGATTGAGTTTTGGACAGACTGGGGAATGAACAAGAGACAAACGTGGAACACTAGGAAAAGGGGCAAGGGGAGGAAAGGATACAGTTAATAGCGTTACTCATATACAGTTAAGAATCTTGCAGTGCATATAATTAATTGTAAACAAATAATTAATGTAGTACAGAGATAAGAGAAACCTCATGAACCATGTGCAGACATAGTATGAGGCTCTAAGTATGAATAAAGGGAGCCCATTTCAAGTTGTGTTTGGGGACATTTTCAAGATACGAAGCTTTACAATGTTCATTTATATGTGTGTGGCAGATATTGCTCACCAGCCCTTAGCTGAGATGTTTTAAATGTTTTTCCAATTGGCAGTAATGAGCTTGATGGTAATAGCAATAAAGAGGTCATATAGGATAGGGAGAGAGAGAATTATCCAAATTCCATTAGGTAATTCCAGATTTTTTGCCATAGCTTGAACACAAACGGGCATCCATAAAACATATGCTTGTAAGAGCCCACAGAATTCCTATATGGCCAGCAATTGCCGTCTGATTGAGTTTTAGCTTTTGTCAGATTTAAAGTGGTGATGAAGGCTCTGTGCATGAAGAAAAAGAGGTTTTGAGTGATGTTGGCAGAGGTGGAAACAACTCTAATCTTGTACAATAGCTGAGACCATGTATGATTATCGAAGACTAAACCACAGTCATTCTCCCAGTGGGATCGTATGAGCCACTTGATTGTAGGAGAGTCAGCCATGGTGTATAGTTTGTAGAATTTGGCAGCACAAATGTCAGGGAATGTGGCAATTACATGTAGTTTTGTGGTGTCTGGTGAAAGAACTTTGTTGTTGTGAGCTTGAAGGCCATCCATACAGGAAATTACCATTTTGTTGTAAAAGGTAAAGTCTGATCGATGTAGAGAAAATGAATTCCAGAGGTCTTGGGAAGAGGTTAGGGTGTGATCTCACACAATCTGATAGATAAACCTAATGCCCTTGGAGAGCCAAGACTTCCTATATAGTACTCTGTTATTAATTGTAATGGACTTGTTATGCCACAGATAAGGGGATAGCTCCTGACATGGGGGATTTTCTGGATAAGAAGATGAAAGCTCTTAAGGCTGATTTGGAGGCTTTGATCGGGTCGGAAAGCATAGAAGAAGAGAGATTGTCGAGATAAAGTATGTCAGTGAGATTGTGAGGGGACGCTAATTGTTTTTCAATTGTGTACCAGGAAGGGGGGGGTCATTTAAATCAGAAGGGGAATAGCAACAGCAGGTGTGTTTAAGTATGAAAGTATGAAAGCGTAGTGATGAAGTTTGAAATCCAGAAATCTGACACCACCTCTTTCATAAGGGGTTTTGAGTTTGTTGAGTGCAATTCTTTTGCTTTTGCCTTTTCCCCATAGATACATTTGCAAAATTGAGTAGACGGATTTGAAAAAAGTAGTGAGTAGTATTGGGGAGCATTTGTAAATAGTATATCACAATAGGGGAAAACATCATCTTAATTGTATCCAAGCGACACCACCAGGATAAATAAAGAGGGGAACAGGTGGAGGATAAGTCTTTAAGTCTGTTCTGTTGAGTAAGGTGTCAAAATGTATTTTGATAGTGCTGCTAACTGAGGAAGAATATCATAAGCTTAAATACTTGAAGGAGTTATTGCAACATTTAAAGCCAAAAATGTCTAATTCATGTTTAAGGCAGTATGAATTTAGAGGTAAAAGCTTTGATTTGTCTCTATTAAGCTTATACTCAGATACAGATGAAAAATATTGAAGTCTGGCCAGCAGATAGGGGAAGTGTTGTTTAGGATGTTTCATAAGAATGACAATATCGTCCGCATAGGCAGCTATATTGGTTTCATGGATGCCAGACGCAATCCCAGGAACATTCCCATCAGATTAGATGAGTTCTAAAAGGGGTTTGAGGGATAGCACATATAGAATTGGGGATAGAGGGCATCCTGCCGAGTTCCTCTTTGTAAGGAGAAAAATGATGAGGACTGACCACTGATACATATCGAGGATTTGGGGTCAGAGTACAGAAGTTTAACAAGGGATATGAAGCTGTCACCACAACCATGCCATCGCAAAGCTTGGAACATATAGTCCCATTTGACCCGATCAAAGGCCTTTTCACCATCTAAGGTGATGGCGGCATAGCCTAATTTGTCTTTATTGTCCTGTGAAATAATTTGCAGGGAATTAATTAGGAGTCTAGTATTGGCCAAAATGTTCCTGCCTTTGATGTAGCCTACCTGGTCAGATTTAGTGAGATTGGGAAGATGGGATTCAATTCTATTGGTGATAATTTTGGCAAAGATCTTACTTTCTACATTTATGAGGGACATGGGCCTATAATTTTTGGGAAGATCTAGATCTTTTTCGGCTTTAGGAAATAGGATAAGGAGGGTCTCAGAGAAGGTTCCAGATGAAGAACTTTTAGCATTAAAAGAAGAGTAGAGGGTTTGGAGTCTGGGGGTTAAGGAGCTGGAGAACCATTTGTAGAATTCAGAGGATAAACCATTAGGTCTAGTAGCCTTACCTTTTCCCAGCCCATTGATTGCTTGTATGATTTCCAGCGTGGTAAGGTCAGCAGCCAAGCCTCCCAGATCAGTTGATGGGTAGGATTGTCTGTTAATGTTATCAAAGAAGGATTTGAGAGTGTCATCTGGGACCAAAGACTCAGAAGAGTATAGATCAGTGTAGAATTCCTTGAAGACCTTTATGATCTTGGAGCGATTGGTAACGATGGAACCAGAGGGATTTTTAATGTGGGAGATTAGTGTTTACTCTTTCCTAGCTTTGAGATAGGAGCTCAGAGCTTTGCAAGCTTTGTTGGAGGTTTGGTACATTTTGGATTTGTATTTTAAGATAGCACCAGCAGCTTGTTTGGTAAGTATTTTATTAATTTGAAAGCGTAGGAACAGGATGGCATGAAAGTCTGTGTTTGAGGACGAGCGATAATGTAGCTTCTCTGCAGTAGTAAGCTGAAGGTATAGAGAATCAAGGTCTTTTTGTACTGTTTCTTTTTCAAAATGGAGAAGGTGATTATATGGCCTCTTTGGGCAGCATTGAAGGCATCCCAATTAGTGGTGATGGAGGTATCTTCCTCCAGGTTTACTGAAAAGAGGTTCTGTTGGAAGGTCATAATGATTGAATTAATTGTTGTTCCTGAAGAAGATAGCTATTGAAGTTCCATCTGCAGGATGGTTTTGTAATGTCAGAGAGGGCAAAGGTGGCATTCACTGGGGCATGATCAGATATAATATATTAGAGATGACGGAGTCAGTAATAGTATTCATAAGGGATGTAGTCATGAAAATGTAATCAAGGCGAGATAGGTTATCATGGGGATGTGAATGAAATGTTAACTCTAGGTCAACCGGATGGGCCAGTCTCCAAGTGTCAATAAGGCCAGTTTCAGTTAAGCAATGTCTAAAAGCTTTATGGGACTTGGAATTCTTGAAGGAGCATTTGGATTTTCTATCTAAGTATGGGTCTAGAACTTGGTTCACATTACCACATAAGATTACATTGGAGAAATGTGAATTAAGTATGGTTTGTTTGACAGAATACCAAAAGTCTGGATCAAGCAGATTGGGACTATACATACACATGACAGTAATGATATCAGATCCAACCAACAGTTTGACACACGCCCACCTCCCATTGGTATCTACCTCTTGACCTAGGATCTTATATGATAGCTTCTTATTAATTAGTATGGCCACACCATTTTTCTTCCCCACCGTTGCACTAGTGATAACATCATTGACCCATAGGGTTTTGAGTTTCAAGGCTTCTGTCAGAGAGAGGCGCGTTTCCTGTATACACGCAACAGATGGATTTAGCTTTTTGAGATAAGAGACAATTTTGTACCTATTAATTGGGTTATTACAGACCTTAATATTCCAGATAACACATCTAAAAAACATCTAACAGGAGCAGCATGGTGAAAACAGGAACACAAAAATACCTACGGATGAAAGTTTCGTCAAATACAGTACGCAAAACAGTAGTAAAAGTAGCATCAGTAAATAAATGCCTGAATGAGCGGTGCATGCAAAAGTGTGGGTGTGATCATAAAGGGATGACACAAAAGGAAGGAGGGAAAGGAAGGGGATATTGGATCAAGTAAGGTAAGATAAGACAAATCAGCATAACTCTGAATGAGATCACAAGCACAGTCATAAAGTACATAAAGAGAACAGACATAATCAAGTACATCAAGGTGAATAACAAAGGGAGAAAAAAGAAAGGAGTAGGTGACACCAACAGGGCAGAAATAAAAGCCGTGGAAGAAGACGGAACCAAGCGGTGCCCGGCCCACCATCATTGGCCTCAAATTAGAGACTGCAACATTTCAGTAATGAAAAAAAAAGTCAAGACCCAGAAGAAGATGGGATAGTAGCAAGCAATGTATTCATGCTGTCGGTCTTGAGGGAATGGAGGAAAGTCTTGAGGTCAGATGCAACTTAAAATATTGAAGAGCGACCATCATAAGTAACTTTAAAAGAACAGGGCTGGTATAGGCCATATCTGATGTTGAGTTTTTTAAGGGCAGGTTGATAAGAGAGGAATTCCTTCCTGCGTTGCACATTTTGTTTTGCCACATCTTGAGAGATATAGATCCTTTTCCAATGCTAGAAGAGGGCAGTTAACTCATTGGCCTTTGAAAGAATGAGCAGCAATTGGGTGTATTCAAGTAGAAAAAAATATCAGAGTGCGTGGTGGGAGGTGTGCTGATTGTGGGATTCTTGATGGACCAATGTAATGTGAGCGTTGAATATTGTTGGATATTTCTTTTGGGATGTGGAGCTGGGCTGGTAGCAAATTCTGGAGGAAAAACATTGCATCATTCCCCTGACATCCCTCCGGGAGGCCCATAATATGCAGGTTGTTGCGCCTGCTTCTGTTTTCTAATTCTTCATTATGTTTTTGAAGGTCCTTCACCGCTTTTTCAAGCTGGGACATCCTTGGTGAAAAGTCTTCCACAAGATCTATTCTGGTTTTCATCTCACTCATTCTATTTTTGAATACATTCCACCTTTCATTAAGCTGCTGCAATTTTTGGGTGGTGGTTTCAAGAAATGTTTTGAGCAACCTTATTTCTTGTACAATGGCCTCAATAGCAGGGTCCTGTGAAAGTGATGGTGGTGGCGAGTCACTTTTAGGCCTTTTAAGTGTAAGAGAGGAGGTTTGCCCATCTTTAGAGGCATTAGACACTTTCTGATTATTTTTGTTGGAGGCCATATTGACTGATTAAGCCCCCAAAAATAAAGTGTTGATATAATGAGCTCAAAGTTATCCCACCGGCACAGAAAGAGAGGAGGCAAGCACCTAGAATATGCCAATTTAAGTGAAATAGAGGGGAGAAAATGTTTCCTCAGAGCTATGGTAGAAAAAAGTAATGTCCATGAGGTGGCGCTGAGTAGGAAGTGAGAGGCCTGACTGGGCCCAATTCGGGAAGATGCTGCACTGCCGTGGCCCAGGATCTCTTCACGGGTGACGGATGGCATCTGTGTTCACTGCCGCAGGGGCGTGTAGAACCGAGAACACGTTCATAAAAGCGCTGGAGCGTGCCGGAACTGAGGAGTGAGTGGCCCGTAGCCGTTGCTGCAATAAGGTGAGGAGAAGGGGGAGGGTTTGAAGAGCGAGAATGTTGTTGCAGAGAATTATGAGATGCGGTGGGCCATAGCTGCACGCTTAAGCCGTCATCTTAACCGGCGCCAAGCCACGCCCCTCATACTAATAATAGTTGAAAGCACAATTTATTCATGTGGATTATTGTGGACATTTGCAGATATTTACCATGGACACCTGATGATGGAATAATTGCAAAATATAGCACGTAGTATTTTAATAACTGTCAATTGGTCTTCAGTCAGGACACCCCTGAATTGGGTGAGACACAAAAACTCTTATATGGTGATCTATGATAATGCAGGAATGGTTAGATAATTAGCATCACAAACTTTATATCTCCACACATAAGCTTGGCTACTAAATGGAAATTGGATCAGTGACATGTGTTGAATTTATTAAACATCTGGATGTGAATGATATGTGGTTTAAAACATGAGGAAGGCATGTTATTAATTAAATACTGAAAAATGGAAGAACTGCCAACCCATTTTGATCAGTAAACAAATGTGAGATTGTTTAGTTTAAGTTTAAGGTAGTGTAGCACCCTCTTCTGTATTGTTGGATAGGTAGGATATAGCTAACTTTAAGTCTAAGTTTGTGTTGTCGAAATTAATGCAACACTTGTCATTTTCATCAATTTAATGCTGCTTAATTTAAATGTGTTGTCATATTGATGTTATGTCCTTTTTGAAGAAATATGTATATCATCTGTATATCATAGAATGCATTGGCACTTTTGTTTATTTTTATGTGTAATCCGATTTTGAAGGATCGAAATATATTGTTTTGATTGATTTACTGATTGTTCAGAATTTACATTTTTAATATTGTTGGATGCACACTAAACTTTGACTGAGTTCAACGTTGTTAAATTATCATAGAATATTATGGCAATGTTTATGAAGACTTAAAAATATTTCCAAATCACTTTCATTGATCTTGGTAAACTATTTAGCCAGCAGTAACAAACCCCTTTCTTTTGTACATTCCCCGGGATACGATTGACACAAAATTCCTTAGCGGGAAAACAGCATTTGTTATTTCTATGACCTTGGTTAGGTATCTAAATGTGGTCTGGGCTCACTTGTGCTCCCCTCCTTATTTAGTGGTGTCTCCAGAAGCATCAACTATGCATGGTGACCTGACGTTTAGACCAAAGGTTGTGTGTTGCTTAAACATCTAGCAAGAAAAGGTAATTCTCTCCCTTACTCCACATCTCTCGCCATCAGGCACTATCATCTTGGCTGACTTGGACATCAATGAGATTTTGATGGAATAGCTGATGAAAGCTGCAGCATTTTGCAGTTCTAACAGCTTTTTTGTTACATGTGTGGCCTCGGCCATCGCTAGAAAGGCTTCTTTCCTAACCATCATATATTGTCTGAAGGATAGAATTGCCCTAGCGTTCTCTCTGTAGGGTCTCCTGGCCTCACCCAGGGTCAATCCCCAAAAGGGATAGCTGCTTCCCCGGTGAAGGTAAGGGGTGCTTCCATCAAGGAGATTTGATGGGCAGCCACGTGGGCTTCCTCATTGACATTTTACCACCACTCTTATTTGCATCTAGCGGGACAGTTTGAAGCAGGATTTACCCATAGGATCAACGGCCGCTTCTGTGATATAGTCCCTGAATGTATGTAAATTCACTGGGTGTGAAGTATCTGTAGCTATGTTGATTAGGTGGGTTGAATCAGTCATCTTGGCTATGCTTCACATATATGGACTGGGACAAGCTACAGGGATGAGGAGATAATGCTGTGATTACTTACTGATAATCTTTGATACTACTATCCTACTATTCCTCTTCCCAATACTTATGCCCCTTCATCTCTCCCTCCCTGGTAGTCATATTGACAATGTGGTTTGTCAGGAAGTAGAAAGGTAAATGTCCTCCTTTATGAGTGGAGGGTGAGGGTGAAAGATAAATCAAGAAATGGACTAGGGAATCCCTGAGAGGAAGGTGTGGAACCTGCATGTGTAAGTAACAAGTAATGAAGATTATCAGTAAGTAGTCGCTGGATTTTAAAGCATGTGGAAATGATGTGTGGGTGGGCAAGCGAGTCTCCCCTTGTCAGGGAAATGTGAACACAGCAAGTTAAGCCTAAATGGTGGGATGCTCAATCTTTTTACTTCATTTTACTCCAAAGATGCCCTCTCAAAGGCACTTCAAACAAATAAGTGGCTGTCAATTGTCAGAATGGTGAACGGTCGCCAGGGGCGACATTTCCACAAATGTGCACTCCCACGAAAATCAAGCTCTTTCCCCAAATGTTCTAGAATTGTAGTTAGAATAGTAACTAATACCCATCCTAGTATATGTGTGGGAAGACTTTTAAGGATGTATGGAAATAAAATTGCCTACCTGGTGACTTTTTTCCAGTTGACCTTATTACATGCAACCGTCAGAATAGCATAAGGCAGCCTTTATATCTAAGACAGTTTGAGCCGATACTACAAAACATTATTCACCCACCATGCCTCTAGGACAGGACAGCATCTTCGTCACTCCGAGAAGTGGAAGGAATAAGTATTATTGTATCCCCACTCTAAAAAATGTGAGGGAGATAAATCCCCTACATCGCCCCATATTCCTACGCCCCTGTGTAGAAGGCCAGGTCCTGAAAACCACTCAGGGACATGAAGGGCACCCCACTTTTTTTTCTGACACGGTGAAGGACATCTTCTGATTAGGTATAGCGTGTGTCAAGCAACAATGACATGTGCGACGTGGAGGCAGACAGCTTTTCAGACCTCAGCCTTTCCTGGAATAACAAACAAATCTACAGAACCTTCACACTCCTATGTTGCAAACAGCACTTGTTTATCATCATCAAACAACTTTATTCGTCCGTCAGACCATCAAAGTAAATCCTAACACAACAAAGCAATGACTTAAATTTAACAATAAGTAATATCAAAAAAGGAAAAATAAGAAAATCAAAATAACATAAGTTACAACCCGCAATTCCTACTGATCACAATAGGGCAGAAGATGTCAGGAGAAGATCCCTTTTTATTTTCATGTGATAATTCTTAGCTCCTCTGGCCTAGAACCGCAGCTATTGCCATTTGACCTTTTCCCAAATGGAGTTAAGGTTGGACCAGATAATACAGAGTTATATTTAGTAGTTCCGAATGGGCTAGCGGTTGTGAGGTGAGGGCTGATCACGATACTGCTGTTTGCAGTCCAGCCATATCTACGAGCCCAGGACACCATTGGTCACTCTTTGATCCCAGAATTCTAATTTAACAGAGTCATGGGAACGTTCATCCTCTTTGCATACTCTATGAAAGCTTGCTATAGTTTCCCTAGTCACAAACGTACAGCCCCTTACTATGCGGGGCCAATGCAAGCATTTTTTTTAAAGTGTCTCCCTTGGTTTTCTCTGGTTGGGCGGTCATTTGGGTACCCCATGCAGGAGTACTGTGCCCCTCATTGCCCCCCCCCATAGTCATGGAGGCTGATCATGCAATCCCGGGGGTGGAATCTACGTGCTGTGTTGTCTACTAGACAGTGGCCTTGGGTTCCTACTGTGTTTGTGACCAGAGTCCTCGGATACAGTATGGATAGTGCTAGGGATAGAGGCCTTGATGGCTTCCCTAGGTATATGCTGCTGGCCAGGGTGCTCATCCTGAAACAGGGTTGCATGTGTATGCACATTAGACACACAGTGGGTAGTGACTTGGGGTTGTTTCATAATATGGATAATCAAGGGGGCATGCACATCTTATTCTCAGGCCGTTCTGGGGGTAATTTGTGAGACCGCATTGCATCCAATGGGCCAATGTGGAGCTCCCCCATGAATCCCCCTCCTCCCCTCCCTTGAGCTCCTATCAAGACCAATAACAACTTTTTGATGTCTGCAAGTTCTAAGAGCACTTGTTAGTAGTTATATCCTTGAACAGTGTGGGCCTTTTGGCTGGTAAATTGACATTGGGTCGAATACATTGGCTTCTTTGATTAGAGCCCCTGGGGTTAAGCAAAGAAAAGAGCGGTTCTCTGAGCACATGTTCGTCATATTGCCTCTCCAGTCACTATAAGTAACAGAGGGCCTATCTTCAAGCACGTCAACCTCCAAGTCCCTTTGAGCCATTAGTTCCAGCGGACTGCATTTTTCTGCAGGTGGGGGAGTTGTCCAAGCACAGGCATAAATTAATGGACCAAACTATTGTTCTTACAAATGTCCATGTGCAGCGAACCCCCTGCCCCCTGTTTTCGAGGAGGATAACAACTTGCAAGGAAGACAGGTCCATCATCTCCCTCCACTGATACTGATTGTGGGTCCATCTCATGGCTAGTCAGCTCCATGTATGGGATGAGGGATAGTCGCATTAGTCACAATAGTGGGGACCAGGAGGGAGACAGAGGGTTTATAATACAGGGGGGTTTCAGCCAGAGTTGTTAACAAACAACCATTTGCCCTGCCAATGCCCTTATCCCTGTTAACATCATGATCAGGAGAGCTAGGGGGTCCTAAAGTAATCAACAGTCCTTCATTTGTTAACGGATAGGCTTGGGTTGTGACCAATCAAACCCCTGAGCTGCAATTTGTCTCAGCTCCATGGTAAACTCCTGGGTTATTTATTATCCCCACCAAAGCATCCTAGTTAGACCCCAGAAACTGGTGGATTTCTTTTATCGAGAAGTAGGCCTCTCCCGTGAGCTTGGTGGGGCTGCAGTCTTTTTCTGTACAGGCAGTATTAATTTCGGTGTCACACCCCACAACATGTCGAGGAGGGTAAGTTACCAATTTTTTGCCTCACAGTTAGAATCTTATGCTTGGGCTCGGTGAATACTTACATTGTTCGCTCATGAATGGACTATATGTGGTGAAAGTGTAGGGGAGCGGAGAGGGGAGAGGGCTTGAAAATTCGATGTGGTGGAATATGTCAGGTGGCTAGGAGGACTGAACATAGGGGCCTAGTGCAACAAGCAAGGGTTTCCTTTGCTCCTCATCTACACATAATGTTCTCCAGTGTGAAGACCTTTCAAGGTTTTTCAGGCAAGAGTTTAAGGGGTTTTATGTCATTTGCCTCGTTTATGAGTTTTAGGGTTCCCTTCATACAGACCATATTTAGTATCTCATGGAAGTTGGAACATTTCTGAAAAATGTTGTCAGTCCATGTACAGATGCATCAGATCAGGGCTGGCATGTGTCTTCCTGGGTGGCCCAACAACTCTGGGCGCCTTCCCTGTTTGCCATGCTTCTCGTAGATTTCCTCAGCTTCACAGCCACATATTAACTTCTGTTCTACTGCCCCCTTTGATCCTGACATATTTCAGTCTGCTTCTGACTGTCCCACAGTGACTTCATATTTTCATTGGGAACCCATCATATTCCCGATTGCTAAAAGGGCCTGTTTTTTCAAGAGCAGCTATGCCGGGGCATAGGACATGTCATATCACTCTGGTGGAACCCTGGTTTTCCTTCAGATTCTCAGAAAGCCATCTAGCTGAGGGTGAAGTACTCCCAGCATGGTTACAGGCCAGCATGGGCAGGCTGAGTTATTTGGTGCCTGGATGGGAGGATGGATCCTATGCTAGTGCCTCCATAGAGGTGGTCATGTGTTCGCTGTTTCCTTATTTTAAGATAATGTAAACATTTCTGAACAATAAGCTGTTTGAGGGCAGCATTTTCCACAGGTAATATTACTGTTGAAAAGTGATCTCTGAGGTGTTTTAATAGCAGTATTAATCAATAGCCCCTCCTTGGCCAATGCACCATAAATTACAATATGTGAATAGTTTCTTTTTATAACCAGTCTGGGTCTTGACTCTCCAATGTCCTTCTTTCTCTACAACAATGGTTTGCTACTAAGTGCCGTGTTACTCTGTCAATGAATGTCTACGAGTAAGCAACTTTGTTTTCATGATATTGCGCTTTTGCCTCAAGGACGTATATATTTCTTTACCAAACACACCTCTGTTTCTTATTTCCCGTTCCTGAAGGAAGAAACATGCCTACGTTGTTACATTCCAAAGCAAGTTGTATGAAAATGTGCAAGATCTCTTTATATGTTTTCAGCTTTTCAACTAATACATTCCTATAGAAAGAGTCCACTCCCAATATCTCCTTCCACGTTGAAGCCGCTGTGTGTTGAGTTGTGGATCAGCGGGAGTCAGGGTTCCCCATTTGCGGCTCCTCGTCCCAGGAAGCCATAACACCTACCATTGGTTCTGGGAGGGAGCAAGCATTCCAAAATGACTGGTCTCAGGAGCTGACGTAAAAAAGATTCTGTCTTAAATGTATCGATCATATGGCATCTGACATAATGAGAATGCTTTGAACTTGCATCTTAGAAATACCCTGGTCTTCCAATAGAACACCTAATCTCCCCTATGTTTCAGGCAGTTTAAATTCTACTAAAGACACAGCGGTGAGTATTATCCCTCTCACTCCCTCCCCCCCCCCAGCCCTATTTGTAATTTGTTTTTCAGTCGACAGTAATACAGACAATGGTGACTAACAGTGTCCTGGTATACCACATGGTTTGGGGGTTCTTTGGCCGAATGAATACCTCATTGGTCTGGTATTTGTTTTGTGGATGACAAGATCATGAGTGCTGTGTAAGAAAAAGAGTGTTTAAAGAGTGTGCAATTTATGATTGACTTTTTAGGGAGATTAGACATTGAGGAAAATGAGTGATGACCATTCATCGGTCACATCACATTTATAGATGAGGAGGGCAGTGAAGGTGGTGGCCTTGTCTGGGCACCCGGCCCCCAGCATGTGATTGTTCTGTGGTATGTAAGTCCAATAGAGAGTTGGTGGAGTGTCTGTCAGACAGGATATATAGCGTGACCTCTCGTCAGAGTGATACAGGGACAGCTATAGGGCAGCATGGCAGGAGACATAAGACCTGCCCCTTCAGTACTGCCCAGGACTGAATGAGGGTCTAGGTGGTCCTGATTTTAATGCAAAGGTTGTTCCAGAGGAGTGGACGGATCACCAAGAATCGTCTGTCATTGTGCCATCTACATAAAGAGCGTGGGAGTGAGAGTAGATCGACATCTGCTGAGATTGGAGCGCATGTGTGGGGCGTACTTCGGCTGTTGCTCGGTAGATATCATGCAGCTGTGCTCTTGGAGAGGATGCTTCCCACTTCAAACTGATCTGGGTGGGACAAGGGGCAGCAAACACAACTTCCTATTTCAGGACCGTAGGGGCTTATTTTGCTGCTAGAAGTATCTATTCCCTTTCCACAGCCCCAGTGATTTAAATGTGCAGGCACTTTTATGTCCTGAGTAACCGCACTTCTTCTATTTGAAAGACATAGTGGTGAGCACTCCTCAGCAGGAAGCCAATGTTTTTAATGGACCAGCACCCCACTTTTTAATAGTAAGCAGGTGCGGCGAGTACCTTCCCTTCTGCGTTTCCATTTCAAACACTAAATAGCCTTCGTCCACCTGCACAGGACACTCACATCTACAAATGTGGTTCAACAGTAACAGACTTTTAGCAACCCTACACAAGACTCCCTCACACTCCTTATCCTACCACATTACTGACTTTATTTTCCTCATAGTCCTCAGCTGAGAATGCTTAGTGGTCCCCAAAATGTGTAAGTGCCCAGGAGCTGGTGTGTTTGCTGTGTACATATGAAGCGAAATTGGGCTCATCAAAAACATGGAAGCCAGATGTGTGTTCAGAAAAATGGAAGATGTTATTTTTGGGTGCTGATTTTGTCTTATGGGTTTATCAAACATGGTAGCCAAGGGAAAATCCCTTTGCACAGTGACAACAAAACTTAAGGAAGGTGAAACTATAAAATGTGTAGGATTTATTGTGTGTACGTGCTTGTGATGAAGCATTCATTTGTTAAAGAGGAACCTTACACATAAGGAAAATATTTTAATAAACCACAAACTTCCAAGTGCTCATGCAAATGTCATGCTTGAATTGTCTACTTTGTTTATATTTTGAATGTACGAACTTTGGCCTTTCGTTGAAAACAGCACTTACTGTATTGGCAGCTTGTAAAGGGAACGAGGAAATGAAATGTGTTGGCATTTAATCAGCATTGCTGCGGCCAGGACATATTTCATTGTATCTCCCACATCCCTATAGTACAGGTCGCATGGCACTTAACATAGTTTATTTATTTATTTTTATATTTGTATAGCGCACATACAGCCCTTGGGCATTGCGGCACTGTTACTTGTGAGAAGCTTAGTTACATGAAAACCGTTGCATTTTGCTCATATATACATCACATGCATTACATACAGTTATACAATGTCTGGGTAACTTTCAAATTGGCACCTTTCTTTGATTAATAATTAAGAGCTCAGTAAACTGCGGTTGCAGCTATTAGATAGTAGGCTCTGGTTATCCACTCAGAAGAAATGTTCTTCAATAATTCGTTTGAGGATTTATCGGCCAAAGGAGGGGTGGTCCACCAATGTCCCACTCCCAATATAAAGTCCATCTCTTTCACATGATTGAGCCAAGGGAGAATTATAATAAATATTCAAAACATCCAGCAAGGCGTCTTTGTATTTATTAAATACTAGGTCAGGAGAGGACCATAAGCAAACCCAATAATACAGAGGTTTAAGCTTTAGTAGCTTCTCAATGCCTTGCCAATCTAATTCAAGGTGTATAATAGAATTAGGTGCTGTTTTTGGCAATGACAAAGGACATTTTCTTGAGTGATTATAGTGTTCTGCATGAAACCCCATAGTTCGGCTCCATAGCAAGCTGCCTTTCTTGCTTGGGCTCTATAAAACTTGCAGGGTTGGCCCCACTGCTCTATTACTAATGCCACGTGAACATTAAAGATGCATCTTAGGTACATTTTCAAGTGCAAAACTCCCTCCTCTTTAAAATCGCAGTCCCAGATAATCAAAAGCTGCCACCTCCTCAATTAGTTCACCTTTAATCGTCATGTTGATTTTTCTCATGTTGGTACTCTTAGTTGAGCAAACCATAGTTTTAGTTTTTGAGGAGTTAAGGTCAAGCCCTTTCCGTGCGAAAGTTCAAAAAACCTCTCCATTCGTTTTTTAGGCTGCTTATTGTTTTATATATCAAGACGCATCATCTCCAAAAAGTAAAATCTGGATTTCTCTGAGCTAAGCATAGGTGCATCCACTTGCAGGCTGACTAGGTAGAGTGCGGTCTAATTCAAATAAATACAGAATAAGCTTGGGGCAAAGACGCAATTTAGCATAACACCTTTCAACACGAAAACTCTGTGTTCTCGCCTCCCACTCCCCATCTAAATGTTATCGGTGTAAAGGTAAAAAAATGCCTTTATCAGGTTGGTGTAATGTTTCGCATTTTGAGGGACTTCTTGAGTTCGAGTCTCGGCACGCCATTGAACGCCGTTTATAAGTCTATAATTGTAAGGTACAAATTTAGCTTTTTCAGAATGACATATTTTTGGATATATAGATACAGCACATACAGCCTGATGTCCTGATCTATATTGCTAGTACCCCTTTGGAAATACGCTTGGAGATGTATAATCGTATGATCCTCAAGTCTTCCTTTCAAGCCGTTTAGAAGCACTTTACCAATTGAATCCAGAAGACAGATGCAGCGATAATTCACGGGTTTCTCTATTCCCACTTTTTTTTATAAATTGGAACTATTATTGCATTCTTCCAAGAGCATGCTATTTGGCCTTATGAGCAATTGCACTTAAGACAACAATCAAATAGGGTGCCCAAATGTCTATATTTCTTCTCAAAATCTCAACAACTGCAAGTCATTCAGAACAGTGCTCTCAGAGCGCCCTGAACATCCCGAGGCGTGAGCACATCTCTGCCGCCAGAAGAAGTTTGCATCCATGCACAGGGGCAAATTTGACAGGACACTTCAGTTCTGTCTGGGAGCAATGAAGCGAGGCAGGACTGACATCTCCCCCTCCACCACCCAGAACCACCAAAAGGCCCACTAGGTTGACTGGGAAGGACCTTCTGTCTTTAAATCCTAAACCACGGCATATATACGCAAGAGATGTGAGGTCTGTCCACTACACCTATTTGCAGGTCTGTGCGCCGCTGGTCATGGCCTATAACCAGTTCACCAAAGGTAGCATATCTTTCTCTGCAACTTTTCTTCTCGTTCAAGAAAGTTAACCAGATTTGGCATGCAACTGATCCGGGCAGAGCAGAACACTCGTAGCACATTTGGGGAAGTTTCATCAACATTATCATACCCAAAATGATTACTGAAGGCATCACATTTTTTTCATTGCAATTTCCGCAGAAGCTAAAACATATGGTTTTAATCAGCATATCTCTACATTGTCTAATATGATTGTTTAGGATTTTGTTTGCGCCCCCCTTTGGCCTTGTTCTGAAGTTGGGCACACTGGAGAAATTTCGCAGGCAAAGCCGAAATATTTACCTTTTAAGCAATAATCTCTCTATATAGATCAGTATGTGTGCAGTAGGGTCAGAGAGACAAACCAAATTGAAAAATACAATATAAAACACACAAAAACACACACAACCCCAAGCAAGCACACACATACACACTGCTATTTGGTCATGTGCAGTAGGGTCAAAGGGACAAAACAACATGAACGATATATAGCAAAGATGATCTGATGCACCGAACAGGCAGTGGGGCCACCCTACAAGCAGAGTAGCGTCAGAGGAATGCAAACACTTGACCAATATACCGAAAAATGATATATGGATAAGATTATCTACCACACCAATACACAGTAGGGTAGCCGGTGCATACAGAGTGGGGACGGAGGGACAAAACGAAAGAAAAAAATACAACAAAATGAAGCACATTCAGTGAAACACACACAATGATCTACTGCAACCAACACACCCAACATGCAGTAGGGCCACCATATATGTGCAGAAGGGTCAGTAGGGCAAAAGGAAATGAAGAAAAAAACAGCAAGCTCAAAAGCATACTACAAAACGCACAAAAGCATACACAGCGCCAACACACACATATGCGCGCACACACACACACACACACACACAGTAGTCATCTGCCCTAACACACATATTAATACATCACCAACCCTTCAATTATACGTTCTACCAACTTGCATTTAGGGATAGCGTTCATAAAATATTCTGTACAGACCAACAAAACAATTCACTGCAAAACATCTGTTACTATTACTCGTGCACAACTTATACAAAACTCAGTTAAAAAAAATAGAAATCAGTGTGCGTTTAACAGAAACAGTTAAGGTTACTACCTACTACCTATAAAAAGTTGGCGATGCAAGACTGTGGGCCTCACTTCAAGTTTGGAGGAATTAGCAGTGCCTATTTCACCAACCTCTTATACTGTTACTGCTGGCTCAAGATGTAGTAAATGTGCATTATAGGGAGATATTGTTATTACCCACTTTGGCGTCTTATATGATTCCACTGGCAATTGGTGGATTTTTGTCAGAAGTAATTCCAGCAGCAATAACTACCCTAATAATCTGGAGGAAATGTCTCCAGCAACATACCTCCAAATTCCTGATGGTATTTCAAACTATTTTCCACCACATCATAATTTGGGGGAGAGGTAAAACTGAGGTTATTTTATTGCTGATATTTATTGCCCCTCTGGCCATATTGCCATTTTGTTGCCTTACCTTTTTCCATTGTTTCCCACTGATCCAGAATTAAGCAACCTATTATGTAGGTGGGTGTGCTGATGTTCCATTCTTATGGATGAGGTTTCATATTTAATATGATATGTGTTAACATCACAGCTCATGCTAGTTTAGGTAACTCCAAAACAAACAAGCATTGGCAATGCCAACAGTTTGGGCTTTTGTGGGCATCTAATAGCAGTGCCATCAAAATGCCTAATAGTTTATGCACATGGTCAATCAATGGGTGGGCAAATAACCAAACACCTACAAGCTTTGTGTCCAACATACAGTACTCACACAGACCAAAGAGATGCAACAAAATTCCCAAAACGCAAGCGCCCGCAACTTCAAGTAATCAGTTCTGGGCTCTGCTTGGCGCAAGATAAGATAGCAACCAAAAGAGCAATTGCTGCTGCGCCTGCAAGAAAAGCATAGTCTTCAGCTCTGGGCTACTAAAAAGAAAATAAATACCCCGAAACGTGAGTGTCCTAATTCTGGTCAATAACAGATGGATAGAATCCTGATTCCACCTCAATGGGATTCAAATATGTGACCTATAGATTGCATTCTGTGCCCAGTCAGCAGCATTCGCTCAACCCAGCCATCTATCCTAGCTAGTAAAGCTAAAATTTTTCCCTCACCTCTAACTTGCTTTTGTCCCACAATTCCGCTGCCTCCACTCAAGCACTTCACCCATCATGGTCACATCCTAAGCACAGCTGGCCGTACTGCCTATCGGCACTAAAGCATGTCTAATGTTGCTTGAATCTATGTATGTCCACTTATCGGGGTGCAGCCTTGGAGCAGCAGCGAAGGTGTAGAGATAGTGTGGGGCATTCTTGTCTTGGTGTTAAGTGGGTTGGACATGAGCCTAAAATGCTGGCAAGCCTCCAGACTGGCCAGCAATGCCTGCTGACTGGAACAAGATCAACCCTGCGATCCTGAGTGTTCTCCTGCCAATGAGGAAACAAGATGCATGTAGCACCTGCTTTAAGAGTGTCCCTTCCATGAAAGCGCTACACCAGAGATCACTGTTGCACAAGCAAGCCAATAAGATTTGGGAGGGGGGCATTGGGAGACCCGTAAGTCTCACTGAAATTTGTTTGCAAGACTGGCATGAAGCCTAGTTGAATAAGGGCAGGACCGGTCTTACAACAGATTGCACCCCAGGCGGGAAGCATCGTTGGCGCCCCCCCTTCCCCGACCTGTCATCTCATGCATCACAGACTGAGCAGCGGGAGTGGGGCGGGAGAACCCACACTTCTTCTATTTGAAAGACATAGTGGTGAGCACTCCTCAGCAGGAAGCCAATGTTTTTAATGGACCAGCACCCCACTTTTTAATAGTAAGCAGGTGCGGCGAGTACCTTCCCTTCTGCGTTTCCATTTCAAACACTAAATAGCCTTCGTCCACCTGCACAGGACACTCACATCTACAAATGTGGTGCAACAGTAACAGACTTTTAGCAACCCTACACAAGACTCCCTCACACTCCTTATCCTACCACATTACTGACTTTATTTTCCTCATAGTCCTCAGCTGAGAATGCTTAGTGGTCCCCAAAATGTGTAAGTGCCCAGGAGCTGGTGTGTTTGCTGTGTACATATGAAGCGAAATTGGGCTCATCAAAAACATGGAAGCCAGATGTGTGTTCAGAAAAATGGAAGATGTTATTTTTGGGTGCTGATTTTGTCATATGGGTTTATCAAACATGGTAGCCAAGGGAAAACCCCTTTGCACAGTGACAACAAAACTTAAGGAAGGTGAAACTATAAAATGTGTAGGATTTATTGTGTGTACGTGCTTGTGATGAAGCATTCATTTGTTAAAGAGGAACCTTACACATAAGGAAAATATTTTAATAAACCATAAACTTCCAAGTGCTCATGCAAATGTCACGCTTGAATTGTCTACTTTGTTTATATTTTGAATGTACGAACTTTGGCCTTTCGTTGAAAACAGCACTTACTGTATTGGCAGCTTGTAAAGGGAACGAGAAATGAAATGTGTTGGCATTTAATCAGCATTGCTGCGGCCAGGACATATTTCATTGTATCTCCCACATCCCTATAGCACAGGTCGCATGGCACTTAACATAGTTTATTTATTTATTTATGAATGTATTTATTTATTTATTTTTACATTTGTATAGCGCACATGCAGCCCTTGGGCATTGCGGCGCTGTTACTTGTGAGAAGCTTAGTTACATGAAAACCGTTGCATTTTGCTCATATATACATCACATGCATTACATACAGTTATACAATGTCTGGGTAACTTTCAAATTGGCACCTTTCTTTGATTAATAATTAAGAGCTCAGTAAACTGCGGTTGCAGCTATTAGATAGTAGGCTCTGGTTATCCACTCAGAAGAAATGTTCTTCAATAATTCGTTTGAGGATTTATCGGCCAAAGGAGGGGGGTCCACCAATGTCCCACTCCAATATAAAGTCCATCTCTTTCACATGTTTGAGCCAAGGGAGAATTATAATAAATATTCAAAACATCCAGCAAGGCGTCTTTGTATTTACTAATATACTAGGTCAGGAGAGGACCATAAGCAACCCAATAATACAGAGGTTTAAGCTTTAGTAGCTTCTCAATGCCTTGCCAATCTAATTCAAGGTGTATAATAGAATTAGGTGCTGTATTTGGCAATGACAAAGGACATTTTCTTGAGTGATTATAGTGTTCTGCATGAAACCCCATAGTTCGGCTCCATAGCAAGCTGCCTTTCTTGCTTGGGCTCTATAAAACTTGCAGGGTTGGCCCCACTGCTCTATTACTAATGCTACGTGAAAATTTTAATGATGCGTCTTAGGTACATTTTCAAGTGCAAAACTACCTCTTCTTTAAAATTGCAGTCCCAGATAATCAAAAGCTGCCACCTCCTCAATTAGTTCACCTTTAATCGTCATTTTGATTTTTCTCATGTTGGTACTCTTAGTTGAGCAAACCATAGTTATAGTTTTTGAGGAGTTAAGGTCATGCCCTTTCCGTGCGAAAAGTTCAACAAACATCTCCATTCGTTTTTTAAGCTGCTTATTGTTTTATATATCAAGACTGCATCATCTCCAAAAAGTAAAATCTGGATTTTCTCTGAGCTAAGCATAGGTGCATCCACTTGCAGGCTGACTAGGTAGAGTGCGGTCTAATTCAAATAAATACAGAATAAGCTTGGGGCAAAGACGCAATTTAGCATAACACCTTTTTCAACACGAAAACTCTGTGTTCTCGCCTCCCACTCCCCATCTAAATGTTATCGGTGTAAAGGCAAAAAAAATGCCTTCATCAGGTTGGTGGAATGTTTCGCCTTTTGAGGGACTTCTTGAGTTCGAGTCACGGCACACCATTGAACGCCGTTTTTAAGTCTATAATTGTAAGGTACAAATTTAGCTTTTTCAGAATGACATATTTTTGGATATATAGATACAGCATGATGTCCTGATCTATATTGCTATTACCCCTTTGGAAATACGCTTGGAGATGTATAATCGTATGATCCTCAAGTCTTCCTTTCAAGCCGTTTAGAAGCGCTTTACCAATTGAATCCAGAAGACAGATGCAGCGATAATTCACAGGTTTCTCTATTCCCACTTTTTTTTATAAATTGGAACTATTATTGCATTCTTCCAAGAGCATGCTATTTGGCCTTATGAGCAATTGCACTAAAGACAACAATCAAATAGGGTGCACAAATGTCTATATTTCTTCTCAAAATCTCAACAACTGCAAGTCATTCAGAACAGTGCTCTCAGAGCGCCCTGAACATCCCGAGGCGTGAGCACATCTCTGCCGCCAGAAAGAAGTTTGCATCCATGCACAGGGGCAAATTTGACAGGACACTTCAGTTCTGTCTGGGAGCACTGAAGCGAGGCAGGACTGACATCTCCCCCTCCACCGCCAGAACCACCAAAGGCCCACTAGGTTGACTGGGAAGGACCTTCTGTCTTTAAATCCTAAACCACGGCATATATACGCAAGAGATGTGAGGTCTGTCCACTACACCTATTTGCAGGTCTGTGCGCCGCTGGTCATGGCCTATAACCAGTTCACCAAAGGTAGCATATTTTTCTCTGCAACTTTTCTTATCGTTCATGAAAGTTAACCAGATTTGGCATGCAACTGATCCGGGCAGAGCAGAACACTCGTAGCACATTTGGGGAAGTTTCATCAACATTATCATACCCAAAATGATTACTGAAGGCATCACATTTTTTTCATTGCAATTTCCGCAGAAGCTAAAACATATGGTTTTAATCAGCATATCTCTACATTGTCTAATATGATTGTTTAGGATTTTGTTTGCGCCCCCCTTTGGCCTTGTTCTGAAGTTGGGAACACTGGAGAAATTTCGCAGGCAAAGCCGAAATATTTACCTTTTAAGCAATAATCTCTCTATATAGATCAGTATGTGTGCAGTAGGGTCAGAGAGACAAACCAAATTGAAAAATACAATATAAAACACACAAAAACACACAAAGCCCCAAGCAAGCACACACATACACACTGCTATTTGGTCATGTGCAGTAGGGTCAGAGGGACAAAACAACATGAACGATATATAGCAAAGATGATCTGATGCACCGAACAGGCAGTAGGGCCACCCTACAAGCAGGGTAGCGTCAGAGGAATGCAAACACATGACCAATATACCGAAAAATGATAGATGGATAAGAGTATCTACCACACCAATACACAGTAGGGTAGCCGGTGCATACAGAGTGGGGACGGAGGGACAAAACGAAAGAAAAAAATACAACAAAATGAAGCACATTCAGTGAAACACACACAATGATCTACTGCAACCAACACACCCAACATGCAGTAGGGCCACCATATATGTGCAGAAGGGTCAGTAGGGCAAAAGGAAATGAAGAAAAAAACAGCAAGCTCAAAAGCATACTACAAAACGCACAAAAGCATACACAGCGCCAACACACACATATGCGCGCACACACACACACACACACACACAGTAGTCATCTGCCCTAACACACATATTAATACATCACCAAAGGTCAACCCCTTCAATTATACGTTCTACCAACTTGCATTAAGGGATACCGTTCATAAAATATTCTGTACAGACCAACAAAACAATTCCCTGCAAAACATCTGTTACTATAACTCGTGCACAACTTATACAAAAAGAAATCAGTGGGCGTTTAACAGAAACAGTTAAGGTTACTACCTATAAAAAGTTGGCGATGCCAGACTGTGGGCCTCACTTCAAGTTTGGAGGAATTAGCAGTGCCTATTTCACCAACCTCTTATACTGTTACTGCTGGCTCAAGATGTAGTAAATGTGCATTATAGGGAGATATTGTTATTACCCACTTTGGCGTCTTATATGATTCCACTGGCAATTGGTGGATTTTTGTCAGAAGTAATTCCAGCAGCAATAACTACCCTAATAATCTGGAGGAAATGTCTCCAGCAACATACCTCCAAATTCCTGATGGTATTTCAAACTATTTTGGGGGAGAGGTAAAATGGAGGTTATTTTATTGCTGATATTTATTGCCCCTCTGGCCATATTGCCATTTTGTTGCCTTACCTTTTTCCATTGTTTCCCACTGATCAGGAATAAAGCAACCTATTATGTAGGTGGGTATGCTGGTGTTCCATTCTTATGGATGAGGTTTCATATTTTATATGATATGTGTTAACATCACAGCTCATGCTAGTTTAGGTAACTCCAAAACAAACAAGCATTGGCAATGCCAACAGTTTGGGCTTGTGTGGGCATCTAATAGCAGTGCCATCAAAATGCCTAATAGTTTATGCACATGGTCAATCAATGGGTGGGCAAATAACCAAACACCTACAAGCTTTGTGTCCAACATACAGTACTCACACAGTCCGAAGAGATGCAACAAAATTCCCAAAACGCAAGCGCCCGCAACTTCAAGTAATCAGTTCTGGGCTCTGCTTGGCTGCAAGATAAGCTAGCAACCAAAAGAGCAATTGCTGCTGCACCTGCAAGAAAAACATAGGCTTCAGCTCTGCCTCTGCGCAACTAAAATGAAAAAAAATACCCCGAACCGTGATTGTCCTAATTCTGGTCAATCACAGATGGATGAAATCCTGATTCCACCTCAATGGGATTCAAACATGTGACCTATAGATTGCATTCTGTGCTCAGTCAGCAGCATTCGCTCAACCCAGCCATCTATCCTAGCTAGCAAAGCTAACATTTTTCCCTCACCTCTAACCTGCCTTTGTCCCACAATTCCGCTGCCTCCACTCAAGCACTTCACCCATCATGGTCACATCCAAGCACAGCTGGCCGTACTGCCTACCTGCACTTAAAGCATGTCTAATGTTGCTTGTCCTTAATCTATGTATGTCCACTTATCGGGGTGCAGCCTTGGAGCAGCAGCGAAGGTGCAGAGATAGTGTGGGGCATTCCTGTCCTGGTGTTAAGTGGGTTGGACATGAGCCTAAAATGCTGGCAAGCCTCCAGATTGGCCAGCAATGCCTGCTGACTGGAACAAAAGCAACCCTGAGATCCTGAGTGTTCTCCTGCCAAGGAGAAAACAAGATGCATGTAGCACCTGCTTTAAGAGTGTCCCTTCCATGAAAGCGCTACACCAGAGATCACTGTTGCACAAGCAACCCAATAAGATTTGGGAGGGGGCATTGGGAGACCCGTAAGTCTCACTGAAATTTGTTTGCAAGACTGGCATGAAGCCTAGTTGAATAAGGGCAGGGCCGGTCTTACAACAGATTGCACCCCAGGCGGGAAGCATCGTTGGCGCCCCCCCTTCCCTGACCTGTGATCTCATGCATCACAGCTGAGCAGCGGGAGTGGGGACTATGAGTTAACAAAATTGTCAATGCTGGCATCTGCTGAATTTCATGAACCTCAGAAAACAGCAATAAGAGGGTCAAACCCGAACAGGCCTGGTTATGTTAGTCTGCTTTTGCTCTTCATTTTTAGTAACAATGACCAGTTTGCTGCTGTGACTCAGGTCAGAGAATCGACAATTTCAGATATACACTAATGTCATTCGTATGACCTCAAACATTTAGCCACTCTTAAAAGGTGATGAACTGGTCTTGAACAGTGTTACTCGAACCTCCAAGAACAAGCACCAGCAACATACCCACCGATAGCTGTACAAGCCCGTCTATCTCAGCATTAAAATACATGCATTTATGCAATATGTATTGCATCAAATATTTCACGGGAAGTTAAATATATTTAGGAGGGACACACGTAAACAATATCACTACTCCATGTGAGTGGTAAAGTCTACTTTAAACATATGCAGAGAGTTAACATGCATGTACAATTCAACATAGCTCCCAATGTTAATGTTGGAGAGGTGGCGTTCTAAAATTATGACATTACAATGTGGACTTTACATTGAAACACACTGCAGTGCATTACCGCGGCAGAGAAATGGCAGTTCGAGTATTGGGGTTTGTTTCGCTCATGCTCGTGAACTCTCACAATTCTTAAATGTTTCCTTCGTGATCACTCATTTTAGCTCCCGACAGCACCATGAAACTGTAAGATCGCAAAGAAAAACGATGTCTACCATCCCAACATAAAAACAAAAACAATCAAATTCTTAAAGGGTGGAAGGCAACCTTTTCTTGGGACTCGTTAAGTTTACTTTTTGCAAATTACTAGTCGCGTGCTGCTTGAATAACAGCGGCCCTTGCACATTGTGCAGTGTATAGACGAATTTCATTTCAAGGGACTTGGAGTACTGCGGGTATCAGGTGAAGCATCTCCAGTGTACCCCAAGCGTAGTGCGCTTTGCCCTACACCCTCGCCCCCCAGCCTTGCAGCCCTACGCTTTTTCACATTCTCCATTATGGTAAAGAACATTGTCCCGAGTTTGGGAGAGAAATGGACTATGCAGAAGGAGCTGCCTCCCCAGGGTGTGTATAGCTGCTGGTGTATCAAATGCAGAAATGGGTGGCATCAAGAGCCCCACGCTCTGAAACACCTGTTGCGCACTGGTTGGTCACACGACAGAAAGTGTGAGCAGGTGATTCCCCAACACTTGAACCATTCTTTAGAGACCTGGCTTTGATTAATGTTGGCGTTAGCTAGTCATGGCCATTTCCCAGCGTTTGTGTTAAAGGAGATCGGAAGCTGCACCGTGCGGGGTATTTTAAAGGCCATGAATTGATGCTACAGCATGTCGCCCCCAATGGAACAAAGAAAGTGAAGCATGCATCCTGCAAGTCTGGGTATTTGCATTATACGGAAGACGGGCCAACCGTCCACGGAGACGGTTTCTACTGTAGTTGCTGAGTCGCTTTCCCAAGCCAGCTGCTGTGCAGACTTCGCTCAGCTTTTGGTCCAGCGCCTGCATCCATCCTTCACACCATCATTCACAAGGTGCGTTCGTGTAGGTGTTTGTTTATCTCATTAGACTAGCGTGATTGCTATTCCAAACAAAAGAAGTACAACGACAAAGAAGAGTATAAGACAAGTCTGAGCGAACAGTGAAATGTATGAAACTCTTGCACTAAAATAAAGTCAGCAGTGCATTCCCAGGAAAGAGAGAACGATGAACAATATGCTCGGGAGTGGGACCTAGGGGGGCGTAGTAACCCCAAACCGGCCCAAGCGTGGTACCGGCCCCCAGGGCCTTGTCCTCGAAGTGATTTTGGCCCGGCCACGGGCCAAATGTCCGAAGGACGGACCAATCCAACCCTGCTGGAACGTGCAACTGTCTAAGATCTGCTGACGGTGACACTCTGCTCAGGTCTACCGAGAACCAGCCTTTTGATCTCCTGAGGAGAGTCCACCACCAGTGCTCGCTTCCTTTTTCATGACTACTTGAGCCTTGACAAAAGTGTCTAGCTTTGTGGCCTCCAGAGGCTGTTCTTGGATGGCCCAGTCATCTCCGCAATACCATTTTTAAATAAATAAAACGCCTATGCAGCAATAGGCCTCACCTGCGAGGACAGGAGCAGGAGGAAAGAAGTGTGCTTGCCTCGGCAGGTTGTAGTTACTGCCGGGTGTCCTGAAACAAGGCCAATCAGCGAGGGTAGGATGCAGCAACTGTTTGTATTTGCTGATTCTGCTGCTGCTTGGCAGTGTGTTCTTGTGATGGGAACAATTTCAGGATTTAGTGACCCACTCACTCCTCTTTTCCATAATGGCCGGTGCATGCCCAGGAAAGAGGGAACGACAAACAATATGCTCGGGAGCGGGAACTAAGGGGGCGTAGTAACCTCCAAACTGGCCCACGCATGGTACTGGCCCCCAGGGCCTCGCCCTCAAAGTGATTTTGGCCTGGCCACGGGCCAAATGGCCGACGGACGGACCAATTCAACCCCTCTGGAACTTGCAACTGTCTAAGATCTGCTGACGGTGACACTCTGCCCAGGTCTTCAGAGAACCAGCCCTTTGATCTCCTGAGGAGAGTCCACCACCATTGGCTGTAGTTACTGCCGGATTTCCTGAAACAAGGCCCAATCAGCGAGGGCAGGATGCGGCAACTGTTTGTATTTGCTGATTCTGCTGCTGCACACAGTAGGTGCTTGTGATGGGAACAACCTCAGGATTTAGTGACCCAATCGCTCCTCTTTTCTGTAATGGCTGGGGCCGACAACACCAGCCAGCCCCAATCGATCCACACTTCAGTCCACGCCCATAGCCTGGAGGAGGGCACACCGCACGTGCGCCCATGGGCCCCAGGGCCGGGGGCAGGTAATAAAGCAACAAATGTTGCTAATTTAATTGCCAATTGACCTGCCCTGCCTGAGCTCAGAGGCCAGGCCCGTTTCTTCACCCGGGCGAGGCGGGCAACTGCCATCGGCACAATAACCCCAGGGGGCACAATTGCCCTGGTCCCTGGACCCTCTGGAGGGGATGGAATTCCCCAGTTTGTGGGGCAGCGCATTGACGTGGGGAAAGTTTTGCAAGTCAGGTGCTGGCGCTGCCCCTTCCGACTGTAATGTCACGTATACAAATGTACTACGTGACATTACAGAAGTCAGAGGCTCCCTCTGACCACTTTTGCACCACCTGGGGTGGGGGGCATAAGTACACCAATAAAAACACTTTAGGTACCCCTGCAGCTAAGACAAGCCCCTTCCAGGATGCGGCAACTGTTTGTATTTGCTGTTTCTGCTGCTGCACACAGTAGGTGCTTGTGATGGGAACAACCTCAGGATTTAGTGACCCAATCGCTCCTCTTTTCTGTAATGGCTGGGGCCGACAACACCAGCCAGCCCCAATCGATCCACACTTCAGTCCACGCCCATAGCCTGGAGGAGGGCACACCGCACGTGCGCCCATGGGCCCCAGGGCCGGGGGCAGGTAATAAAGCAACAAATGTTGCTAATTTAATTGCCAATTGACCTGCCCTGCCTGAGCTCAGAGGCCAGGCCCGTTTCTTCACCCGGGCGAGGCGGGCAACTGCCATCAGCACAATAACCCCAGGGGGCACAATTGCCCTGGTCCCTGGAGCCTCTGGAGGGGATGGAATTCCCCAGTTTGTGGGGCAGCGCATTGACGTGGGGAAAGTTTTGCAAGTCAGGTGCTGGCGCTGCCCCTTCCGACTGTAATGTCACGTATACAAATGTACTACGTGACATTACAGAAGTCAGAGGATCCCTCTGACCACTTTTGCACCACCTGGGGTGGGGGGCATAAGTACACCAATAAAAACAATTTAGGTACCCCTGCAGCTAAGACAAGCCCCTTCCATCACAATGACGGCAGGAAAATGCTAATGGTGGCCCATTAGTCACTACATGGTTTTGTGCTGGCATCGAGATGGGAGGGGAGGTGCAGTGGGCTATGGGGAGTGGGCGTGCCTTGCGGCGACGCACTGTGGGCACCGACACGGTCCAAACGGGGAGCCGTTTGGGCCCATGGTGCGTCCCTGCAAGCCCAGAAAATGGCCAAAATAATAGTTTAAAGCATCGCTATTTCTTTCATGCCGCTTCTTTTCCAAACAATATATCAATTACACTTTAAACCACTTTCATGGCACTGGTGATGAGTTACTTCACTATGCGGATAATAGTTTTGACCAGTGTTACTGAGTAAATATTCTTTAAGCCACGAACCGGTTTATTTATTCATTTATGCAATGTTTGTCGGGTAAATGGAGACGGAGAATGTATTTATTTATGCATGCAATGTTTGTCGGATACCTGTATCCGACACACATTGCATAAAAAAACAAACATGCAGGTACCCGACAAACATTGCATGAATAAATAAATAATCCTGGTCCATGTATCCTTACAACAGTCAAGACTTTACTATATCAAAGCAGACACTTGATTCCCATTCAAAGAATGTTAAAGTGATTGTTTATTGGGTTGAGGTGTCTCCTTGTCATTGGCCTTTTGGCTTAGGTTGCCTCCAAACCCTCTTCAGCATCTTGTGTTCTTTGTTGGTTGTATACTGCATCCTATGCCATATTCATGGTCTCTTGGTGAGCCCAGTCCTCATTATCTGCAGCCTAAGTGGGACTGGGGCATAAAATTGTCTTGGGCACCAGTGAAAAGGTGGCCCACCGTTGCAAATGGCAATTCATTCCTTGTGTGACGGACTGTTTGACTTTGGGTAGGAGTTCCTTAACAGTGTAGTTTGGGAATGGCGCGCAGGGTGCAGTGGGAGTGGTGCGTGGGGTGCGGTGGGACTGGTGCGTGGGGTGCGGCGGGGTGGGAGCGCGGGGTGTGATGGGAGTGGTGCATGGGATAGGGTGCGGGGGGGAGAATTCCTAGTGTTTCGCCCTGGGCACCAAATGGACTAGAAACTGCACTGGCCGAGGCCACAGCCTGCAGCAGTGCCAGTGGTAGAATACACGTGTAACACGTTCGTTTCCTAACATTATAAAAATGAACAGGCACATTCATTTTTATAATGTTAGGAAACGAACGTGTTACATGTGTATTCTAGCACTGGCACTGTGGAATGCTGGTGCAGGGCCCCCTAGAGGCTGACTGACATCAGGCAGCCGCCTGGGCTGCCTGATGCAAAGACCGGCCCTGAATAAGGGCATTCTCACCCTTAAGTTGTCGGAGGCAGCTGTTCGCTATTGCGAACAGTGCTGCTTGACAGCGTGACGGCCTTTAGCATGGTGCACAGGCCTTTCCTCTAGCCCGGAGGTTGCTGGCTGCAATCCTCCATTCCGAGAGGAGCTCCGAAGTCTCCCTAAGCAATGAGCCTCCTTTCCAGAGCAGAGGTGGTGCGGGAGCAAAAGCTCCGACAGCCTGCAAGAACCACCATAGTGCCGAATGAAGCAGACCCAGTAGGGTTTGTGAGCGCAATGCCCTAGCCGCTATTTTGGCAGTGACAGAGAGCCTGAGTAGTCTAGGGGGTCATTGTCGGCTTACTCCCAGTATGGGCAGTTTCTATTTTATGGTTCATTTTTTTTCTTGTCTAATGCTGCAGCAAGTTGTTCTATTCTGCTGCTTAGTACAGTACGCAGCATAGCGGGGCCTCGTTTTCTGGTGAGAGGCATATTGACGTTTTGTTAACTGCAGACTAGTCAGTGCTGGGTTTATGACTGGTCTGCTGTGTGAGCAAGTTATCGCTCAGTGCAAGCTGACAAAGTTGACTACATTTTTAGGGCTTCCTGCTATTGGACCTTCCTGCTTGCACAGCTCCTTGGATTTATTATTCAGCCTGTAGTATTCATCCCTTTTCTTGGAAATGCCCACTAACAGAGTGGTGATACGAAAAACCAATGTAATTGATATCCCAAGAACACTGTTCGTCCCCATACCATATTTTGGCTAATACAAGTTATGTCTCCAAAGTGCAGCGCTTGTTGGATGAAAGATTGGCTACCATCATGACTAAGGGAGTCCCTATGAACAATTCTATGCAGAGCCCAGAGCAGCAAAAGACAGAAGCAGGTAGGGGGGAGGTGTGTGAGCCTCTGCCGTGGTTAGAATCCAGTAGTGGGAGCTCAGATAATTCATCTCAATTCGTGGCAATTTTGGATGAAGTAATGCAGTCACCCATGAAATCCATGGAGAATGTTATTACCGAAGTGCTTATTCAGTCCCACATGATAAACAAAGGATCAGATAATAATCAAATGGGTTTTAACATCTGGCAGATTATGAAAGAGAAAATCATCTATGATCTTAATCAATGTAAGAATAATATGGACTTTAATATCTGTGTTGAATCTTTTGATAATATGTTATTTCAAGCCCCTCCAAATAGGTCTAATACGTCCTGCCAGACTCAAGTGCATGGCCAGAGAATGGATAAGGCTTGCCAATGTGACTTGATGGTTTTGCAGGCTCACCCACCTATGTCAGACACACAGGTTTAACTTACCATTACGGCGGGCCATAATAAGGTAAATGCTGGAGTGGAAAACTGTAAATCTCAAAATAACAACAAATCCCAGTCAGGGGTTATGTGTCCAGCTTCTACTTGGGTTACGACAGCCGCCTCTGGAAGTATAAAGCCTGCAGTCTCCCCTTCTTGGCTCACGTCTAGTTTGAAGTATGCCAAAGTTAACCCGGCCAATTTCCCTTGCCTGGGATTTCAGGCCATAATGTAAAGGGGTTGGTGAATGATCACAGACATTTTATCATTGCTAATGTGGATAGACCCGAGAGACAAGAAACCAAAGAAGCTCTGAGAAATAAGGTTCTATTTTGGTTGCGAAGCAGAGTTGGCCCAGGTTGTGTCAGAGCCCAAGATATCAGATTTTCACACAGGGTCCAAATACAATGCTGGTGTCAAGGATTAAATAAAGACTGTATTTTAATTGGTTGTGGTCACACTAACCTCCCTGGCTTTTTGAGTTTATGTATAAAATGTAATGTCACACTCTCAGCTTCGAAGCTTAATATTGTCCTAAACTAATCAAAGCAGATTTGCTGTTATTTCCTTGTAATTATGTTTTGTTTTATTTCTGCCCGTGTCCTGATTGAGTGGTGTCTCATGTGCCCTGGAGGATGTTGCTCTCGTCCCCATGTCGGCAAGTCTTGCTTCAGTTTGCTCTGGCATCTCATTTGCCCTGGAGAAAGTTGTTTGTCCTGTGGTCGGAAAGTCATGCTGCTGTTTGTTGTGTTTCAAAAACTCAAAAGCTCTTGATATTGATTTTCGCTTTGCATCAGATGGAGCTTTTCCAAGTGATGCACGTTTTTTGTGCGGCATTTATCAGTCCCTTAATGGCTTCCGCACATTTGATTCCCTTTAAAAATGCTTTAATAAACACTTTTGAACTGTATTCAGTAGTAATACATTTCAAAGGAATAACCAACACATTGAACATTTTGCTTCAGACACTTTTCAAAAAGTGGCCTCCTTCTACTACCAGCTGTAGTGAATCAGGGTGAGCATCAGTAAAGGAGGGTGTCTACGGAGTGAATGTTTTGCATCCAAACATAATCTCAATCTTGCCCCAGACAAATGAGGAATCCATGCAAAATTTGGTAGCAGTGGGTTGACCGGTGTGGATTTGTATAGCTGAAATAACATACAGACACACATCCCAAAAATGTTTTGCATATAAGATTTTTGCATCCAAACATAAACTACGATCTTGCCCCAGACAGAAGAGGAATTCATGCAAAGTTTGGTAGACGTGGTAGACGTGGGTTCAACGGTGTGGATTTGTATAGCCGGACAGACATACAGAGATACATACACTCCGCTTTATATATAAAGATTTGGGGAATCGTCTAACCCATGATTGTTTTTTTTGTGTTTGTTTATTTGTGTCTTTCGGTGTGTTTTTTGTTTTTTGTTGTTTGTAGAGCTTATACACCTCTGGATATTCATGTGTGCTATAGAAATAAATAAACTAAACTAAACTAAACTAGCTTCATCACAGAATGGCCAAGTAATCACCTTTGGTTGACCCAAAAATACGTTCTGGGAGCTGAGCCTGCACACTTACTGGCTTTCTGTTCTACTGTCCCGTGGAGGGTATTGGAGGAGAGTTCAAGTCTCCTGTGTCTTCAGGTCAAGACACAATAAGAGTTCATCCTCATGTCTTCATCGGGTTCTCAGAGTCACCTGGGGGGGACACTTATTGCTCACCGGTTGGCGAGGGAAAGATTAACATTTAAGTTCGATTATGTTTCAATCAACGAGGTGGCTAATCAATGATACGCAAAATCAAGCGTAACTTGCAAACATGTCCCGGGGGCTGTCCTGCCCTACCTGCAATACTCACCAGCCACACCCTGCATCTCTGTTATGTGGACTTTGCGCTTCAGAACAGGTGAAAAGCCACCGTGGCTGACAGACTCACTTGCTGAGAAAAGGGGAGCACGCAGCAATGTCAACATTTGCCCTAAACCAACAGAAATGCGTGCTTACCATTTTTTAAGCAGGTGGAATGTTTTAATGACAGTTTCCAAGTGGTAAGAAGGCACTTCTACAAGTTAATTTATTCTGGAAGCATTGACATTGATTTTCCCATTTTAAAACAATTTTACAAATCAGGCCCACAATGTTTACTAATACATAGCATTGCCACACAGTTTTGTTTTTGTGTGTCTTTATGACTTGACTGAAAAGCTGCATAATGCATAGAAGATTTTATTAGGCTGACATCATGTTGCATTCTTATACTTGTATTCTTCCATTCCAAATCGGGAAAACAAAGTTACTGTGATACTATTTTTGCACCACGTTTCCGTCAGTAGGGTTTCATGGGGACATGAAACCCCACTGACGTGAACACTGTGGGGTTTCATGTCTTATTGCAAGTTTCTTACTTGAACTCTCTACAGTTGGTTTAAAAGCAGCAGAGAAGGAAAGCAACACAAAGGGAATACATCAAAGAACAAAAATAGAGGTGGGGTGAGCCAGACGATTTATGTGTGAAGCCGAGCCCAACCAGTCGGATTGCGGGACCATGCAGGGCAAACATCTGCATGACCCTTCTCAGCTAACGGAGGCAATCATTGAGCCTGTAAGGGTTCAAACACTACATGACATGTATCACAGAATTGCCGATTTTGTGTTGTAAGACATTGATACATATTAAAACTGATTTAAAAAAGGCGAGCAACAGCCCTAACCATATTTAAAAAAACAAGGAAATGAAACGCATAATGGACAGAAAAAATTACTGCTGTCGAAAGTATTGTAAATTACTTTAGCTATTTTAAAAAAGATTATACTTGCATGATTCAAGGCATCATTTTATTTGGAAGATGCTTTGTATCTTGCCTAATCAAAGATGGTCACCAGTTTCGTCATGTTTCCACCGAGTTTCCTTAGAGACAGTCATGCAAAATGGCTGCCCAAATTTGAAGCTCTTATGTTAAAGCTCCTATTTTAATGACAATAGTTTCAGCTTAAAGTTAGTGCTTTTAGCGTCACCTAATAGACCAAACTAAAAAATAACCTACATTCACAGCAGACAAACCTGTTAAGATGGCTATTTCAAAATTAACCATCCAAAAAGATATCTGACATGAATGTTTAAGGCTACCTATAGAACATTGACATTCTTAAGCCGGAGAAGTGAGAGTAGACAGACAATGGAAGGGACTTGGAGACAAAGAACAGACTGTGTAAAGGGCCTGGGAAACAAAGACAGGCAGCATAAAGAGCATTTGGTTCATGGGCAACATGGGTAAACAGTGAGTGGAGCTTGTATAATAGGTGTGGGGAGCATGTAGGAAAAGGAAAGACAGTATGAGAGACATGGTGAACAAAGAAAGACACTGGTAACCAACAATATCAGAAGAGACAGTGTGAGAAGCTCAGAATATGTGGGTTCCTTGTGTTATTTTTGACATGTTTGTTAAAATAGGGCTGTCTTGAAAGATGAGTTGTATATTATTCTGCAACAACAGGCACATCCACACCATGGACGGAGACTTATCTGTCTTTCTGCTGCCCCGACCATGTGTGGGAACTCTAAATGGTATGGTAAAATGAGGTAAGGTAAGTGGCCTTCTCAAGAGTCATTCTGCCAATAATGTTGGCCTCACTGCATGTGTCTCTGCAAAAATGACAGTTTTGGGTACTGTTAGTAGGACAGAGGGAGAAGCAAATGCAGAATACAGTTGTTTTTATAAGTGCAGGCCCTATGCACCCAGGATCCGTGTGGCAGTCAGGATTCTCTGTGTTCAGGGAGAGAAAGAGCACTTGGTGGCTGATCCCTAAGGCACGGCTCGGGTCGGGAGAGCTGTGTTGGATGAGGTCTGAGTTGATAGTAGCAAGGGAGGGTAGGAGTCTCTGATTTGGATGCTAGACCTTGCTTGTGGGACATACACAGTAGTGCTTGAGCCATTGATGAGGGATAAGAAGAAGGGGTCAGCCTTGTGGTTTCATGATAATTTTGTATAAGCTGGGGAGTGATGGGTCTCCTGTGGATCCAGCTGGGTTGCATGAGTCTATATATAGTATCACCCATAACTTGGCTAATAGCGTTAAAGCCCCATTACAGCCCTTGGAACAGGGGCAATGGGCCAGCTGCCCAGGTAATCGGCCCGAGCGAAGCAAAAGCCAATAACGAGGGCACCGTGCCATTACCCCCCATTCCAGCCCTTGGAGCAGGGGGTGAACAGTATTAGCACCCCGCTTTACCAAAGCGGTAACAGGGGGAGATGAAAACATTTTTTTTCCTTCATTCAACAGGACGCCATGCGCATCCCGTTGAATGAATGAAAATACTTAACCATAATGGCCACCATGGTTATACAAGGTGTGGAGCCCCTCTTATATGATCATGGAAGCCGGAAAAGGCAAGCTGCTGTGGCGGCAGCAGGTGGCCCCACCTCTGCAGAAATCAGGTAAGTGGAGTTGGGGAGGGGGATTTGGATATATATTTTTTTAATGATATGGGAGGTGTGCGGGGGGGGGGGTGTCGGCCCGTGTTAGGGGAGGCTGCCTGCAGGTATTGCAGGAATATGGCCTGATATTACAGGTTTCAGCCAGCGAGCCATGGAACCTAATTAGCTGTGCTAATAGACAGTAGGTTTTGTAGTGAGAAGATGAGGAACAATGTCAGAGAAGGGATGTTTGGTGCAGTTGTAGATGGTTTCTTGAGTAAGTGGATTTAAGGTGTTCCTTTACTGTGAAGGTGCTCTTGGGTTTGTGTGATCATTATTATGAAACATGCAGTAATTTGATCACAAAGTTTCTGATTCATTCATAGGGTTGTGTTACAGGCTGCTGCGTCTTTGAATTCTTAGGTGATCGTAAACATTTCCTTTTGGCTCTTTAGCGTGTTGGCGTTGTAGTGTGCTTTATTGGTTTTGATTATTTCAGTCCTGTAGAAATGCAACTGCTGTGGATAGTCAAGTCTGTCTGCTCATACGTTAATTTTCCTCCAAATATTTTTTCTAATTTTCAATTATTTTGTTTTCAGGTGGTTTCATTTTGAGAGAACCAGTCAGTGAGTTTCTTCTTTTTTGTCTAATGAAGAGTTAATCCAATTGTGAAGGTGGTGGAGTTGCTCTCTGTTGTTGTGATTTATGGATCCACTGTAATGTTGGGTATATTTGCTTTAAGTCTCCCCGTTAAGATGTTAAAACATATGTCTTTCCAGGGTCTAATTTGTTGGGCTCTTTGGATGACTCCGGGAGTGGGGGTGACTTTATAAAAATTGTAAACGGGCTGGGTGGTTGATCTTCCCAGAGAAGGTTAAAGGGGAGCAGACCGTGACAATGTTCTCATTGCAAAAGTCATCCAATGTGTGACCAGTTATGTGAGTGGGACTATTAACCATTTGTTTGAGATGTAAAGTGGCAAAGTTTGCTTTAAATTAGCTTGTAGTAGGATAGTCCTCTTGTTCTAGCCAGATGTTAAAATCTCAGTGTATTTATAGATATTGGTGATCCACAGATAAGTTTACACTCACATCTGCAAGTTTGATAATCACTGTCAGGCTGTAGGATGGTAGTCTGTGGATGCAAAGAAAGCTTAGTGATGAGGAGCCAGTTGACTTGTGATGAAAGGTGTAAGATAAGGAGAGCCTTGTTGTCATGACCTTGTGTCCGAATGGTTGGGTGGTGGGGTGTTCGTGACTTGGCTTCTTAGGATACATTTACTGTTTTTTTTTTTGGAGCATGGTTGTCTGGTCAAAGTAGCTTTACTCCGGCGGATATATATGTTGTTAGTGGTCTTTGAAAGTCTGGCACTGATAGGCCTCTCTGGCTTCTGGTTGGCTGATATAATCGGGCTGGAAGTTGGTTACCATTGCTTTCATTCTCCTTTATTCTGTTATTCACTGTCTTGCTATTTCTTGGCAAGTTTGGCATGTCTTGATGTGGAGCAGCAGGATCTGGGTGAGATAAAACCAAAACAGAAAATAGTGGTGCAGATGAGGGAGTATGGGTGGTTAGTACTTACCTTAGTATATGATTTAGAAGAGTAAACTGTGTGCACATTCTCAGAGCATTTTCTTTGAAAACTGGGTAATGGCCTGAAGTTCTTAGGCAGTAGCATACATCAGACTAGCTGTGCAGTCCAATTCTTACGACTATGACATTGAAAGAAATTGAACTGCTTGTCCAAAGTTTATAGCAGTAAGATAAGTTAGGTAACCTATGCAATGAGGCACCTGGGCTGCAGACAATGCATTCATATAATTATGTAGTCAGATGGTAGGCAGCAAGTAGGATAAAAGCAAGAAAATAGAGGTTTTACCTATGGAATGCAGTTTCCTGTCAATATAGTGAAAGAAGCTAAATATGCAACTGGGTTATTAGGCTGCAGGAAAGTTAGATCAGACTATCTATAAGGCTATTATTTACTATGCTATGTTTGGGAGCCACAGAGGCTTGCCTCAGAATGATATATGATCATACATGATACGAAATGGCATTTATAATGGGCCTGTACACAAGTGTTTCTAGGTGCCACAAGACAAGGGAGGGAAAATAGAGGAAAGGCAAGACAAACAACAGTTGGATGTAGTGTGGGTTCAGCCCCAGAAAGCCTTGTGGACGATGCAGAGAGTCTTCAACTTGATTCTTGTAGCCACGGGAAGCCAGTGGAGAGATTTCAGGGCAGGAGAGCTACCGTCCATGGCTTGAGTCCATGAATAAGTCTTCCATCCTTGTTCTGGATTAGTTGCAGAGGGCCGAGAGTAGAGGCAGGTAGATTGAGAGGCTGTTGCTATAGTCCAGCCCGGAGAGCACCAGGGCCATGGAGACAGAGAGCTTCTGTGGGAAAGTCAGAAACGGTAGAATACCTCTGAGAAGGTGCAGCTGGAAATGGGCCTTTTTGACAATGTCTGTGATGTGAGGAGAGGAGAGAGTGGAGTCAAAGATGACCCCAAGGTTTTATGCCTCACATGGTGAAGGGTAGAGGGTCCAAGGAGGGCAGCCAGATCGAGAGAGGGAAAGCGGGAGCAGGGGTCCCAATGAGAAGGAGCTCTGTCTTACTGGCATTTAGGCAGAGATTGTTGGAGGCACACTAATCCTGGATTGTGGATAGACAGTCACGAATGAGAAAGGGAGGTGATGCAGCTGAAGGAAGCCTTAAACAGAGCTGAGTGTCATCCGCACAACACTGAAAATTAAAAGAGAAGGTGGAGATCAAGTGGACCAAAGGGGCCAGATAGACATTCAAGAGCCATTGTGAGAGCTTAGTGCCCTGGGGGACACCACATGTGAAGAGATAGGTGGTTGAGAGAAAAGACCCAAGTTGGACCTGGGAGGGTCGGTCCAGGAGGAAGGAGGTCAGCCATGCCAGGGCCTGATTCATATGTGCCCAGGCTCTCACAAAGTCGATTGATCAGGGTGGCATGATTGACCATGTCGAAAGCAGCAGAAAGGTCAAGGAGGATGAGGACAGAAGAAAAGCAGGAATGAAGATTAGAGGGCAGATCTTCACAGGTGTTCAGGAGTGCAGTTTTCATGCCTGATAGTCATGGAGACAGCCAGCAGATTCAGCGTGGAGAGAAAACTGATAGATGGCTAGCTTTTCCCAGAGTTTGCCCAGGAAAGGAGTGATAGAAATCGGCAATAGTTTTCCTGACCGGTAGGATCAGCAAAAGGCATTTTAAGGTGGGTATGCACAAGGGAGTGCTTGAGGAGAAAAGGGAAAGATCCAGTTGCAAAAGAGTGATCGCAGAGATCTGTCCAGGCTGGAGCAAGGGTGGAAATGTAGTCCTTGATAGTTCTGGAAGAGCAGGGAAGCACATGTTTGGATGACACTTTCATAGATTGGACTTGTCTAGAGACATTGTCAAGTGTTGTCCAAGAGAAGGAGGAAAAAGGAAGAGGAAAGGGAGAGTTGGGAAGAGAGGGCCTGAGAGAGGTGGAGGAGGAGGAAGAGGAAATTGAGGACAGGATGTCCTGGGTTTTAGTGGTGAAATGAAAAGCCAGTGCTGTGCAGAGGACCTGGGCGGGAACAGGAGAGGTGGAGACTGAAGTAGGATTGGCAAGTTCCTTGCAGATTTTAAAGAGTTTGGCCTTGTTTTTATATGCCACAGAGACACGGGCTTGGATATGGATCCTCTTCTTGGAGAGGAAAGAGAGTCAGTATGGCCTTTGGAGCAGACGGCAGGCCAGTTTGTCAGATGATGCACCCGAAGCCCTCCACTTCCTCTCAGCCACCCTGCACATGTGTTTCAGGGTGGCGAGGTCGAAGTCATACCAAGAGTTGCACTTGGAGGTAGGCTTCAGGCGGATTCTCATGACATGGGCAAGGATCTCCAGAGTGTTGGGGATAGAAAGATGCAGGATAGAGAGGGTAGTGTCAGAGTGTGAGTCAGCTGCAGGTGTAGGAGGGGCCGAGAAAGTAGAGGCAAAGGCTTCCACTGACACTCGCTTCATGGGCCGAATGACCGAGAAGGAAGGTGGCAGTGCCTGGGCTTTGTCTGCAGGACAAGAAGTTTCAGGTGAGAGGAGAGCAGAATGTGTTCATTCCAAGAGAGAGGAGAGGTTGAGGGTTAGAGAGAGGGATGTCTGGGGAGATGGGAACATCCATGGTGTGTCCGGCAAAGTGTGTCAAGCCGGAGGGTAAAATGGAAAAAGAGTGAGAGTCGCAGAGGTTACAGAAGTGCACAGAGGAGGGAATAAACACATTCAGGTGGATGTTGAGGTCTCCGGGGAGGAGAAGTTGAGAGGTAGATGCAAGGAGAGAATAAGAGAGTTCAGCCCATTCAGAGAGGAGAAGGGGGACCTGGCCATGTGGCCTGTAAATGGTGGCCGAAGTCAAAGAAATGCCAGGAGAGATAGAGAGCCTACAGACCAGGCATTCAAAGGAGGAGTAATCCTGCATAGGAATGATAGAAGCCGGGACCCACTCTGGAAATATCAGGGCCACTCCACCACCGGGTCGGTTGGTTCTGGGCTCAAAGAGGATTGTGTAGCCCTCAGGGAGGAGAGTGTCAAAACTTGTGACAGATATGGCCGTGAACCATGTCTCAATGGGAGCCAGGACATCTAGGTCAAGGTCTTCGAGGAGGTGGCAGATGTCAGAGGAGTGTTTGACAGCAGAGCGAGAGTTTAGAGTAGCAACATGGAGCTGGTTGCTACATTTGAAAGACTTCAGGGGTAGGGTACAGGAGTACGGTACACACAGCAAAAGCAATTGAGGAGCCCATGAGTGGGCAGAGGCAGTAGTCAGAGGTGGCATGAGGTCTATTGAGGAGAAGGAGGTAGGTGCCAGAGAGGTGGTGGGGGAAGGAGGATGCAGAGGAATCAGAGAAGTGTTAGAGGGAGTAACAGGAGAAGGGAGAAAGTTGATAAGTTGCATGAAAGGCCCATCTAAATGAAGGAGATTGGGCTGAGAGCCCTGGACCAAGATGGTACCATTTAAATAGACATTGATGATTGTTTTGGAGGAATGGAAGGAGGCCAATAGGGCCTCTCACCGGAAGCTGCCATTAATGGGAGAGAGGAGAGAGAAAAGGAACCATATGAGGGATCCAAAGGTCCAGAGAGGGAACAATGAAGAGGATGTTGGTGAGAATCTGTCTGAGGAAGCCCTGGTGTGGGTATCAGCGATAGGGAGGCCTGGGTTGGAGACCAGGATATCCCTCTTGAACTTTTTCCTTCCAGACTTAGTGAGAGGGATAGGCGATTGAGTAGCATTTTGAGAAGATGGGAGAAATGGAGGGCACCAAAGAGGGAGTGAGGAGGCAAGAAGGAAGTCTGAGGGAGGGGACAAACACTGCCCAAAGCCACGCACCACAGGAAGCACCAGAGAGGGAGCTTGGGTAGTGCTCTGTCAGGGAATTTAAAGGTGAACACCCGCGTATACCATGCACCAATCTTGTATGAAATGCCTAAAATGCAACTGACAACACCCAGCAAAACTTCCTTGAGTAGGGATTAAAGTGCAGAATAAGCAATGTGATGCAATATTCTGGGTCTATGCTATTTAAAGCAGCTACATAGTACAAATGCTGCAACACAAGAAAATGAAAACCGAGCTCAATCTGGGACATTCATGTGTTCGTCCGACCAAAATGCTTACTACCCACACTCTCTACATCGCTCTGCTGCTCTCGAGCTAGATAACAGATTTAAACAATAACATAACAATAATATAGCTTTAGTTTGGAAACTTTTGCTCATAAAAGTATTACAAATAAAACAAAAAGCCAATACAATGCCAAAAAGGTAAAGCATCTAATTTATACATTTTTAAAAAGCTGATTCTTACTTTCATGATAGTACATTTTTAACCATAGTTTACTTTTATTTTGAGTCTCCTTTGCTGGAGAGCTCCCCTCAAGATGCGATTTCAAGGAATAAGTAGTAAAAACATCCTTGACTCCCGAAAGATAAATATATTTATTTATTTGTTATTTGTTTTTTTAAGTCTTTATTTAGTTTTTCAAAAACATTAACAAATAGCTAAGCAATACATAAGTAACATATTCAGCATTGAAGTACATTACCATCATTTAAAACAATCACATCAAAATAATAGTACAAGTAAAACATAAATAATATAAATGATCAATAACCAATTGATGGTGTAACAGTAAATCAATACAACAAACTAATATAAACACAAGACATAAGACTTGACATATTGGTTATTTGTAATGCTCACTATGCAGCAGAAATGGTGTTTCAAGGCACATCAAGACAAGGGGGAGAAGGGATGAGGAAGGTATAAAACATATAAAAACGCTCTTAAAAGGTCTTGAAGCATTCAGAACGTGCAAACACTATAGCGTGAGAGCAGGGAAGAGGGGGAGGTAGGGAGGTGCAGGAAGGGGGTGCAAGGGAAGAAAACAAACAAAAACATTCTGACTAGGTCGTGAGACGATTTAGAACGTGCAAGTGCTGAAACATGAAAAAAGGGAGGAGAGGGGGAGGAAGGGAGTGCAGGAGGAGAGGAAGGTGATACAGGCATGGTAAAACAGACATGATGCAGCAGTAAATAAGAAGCAGTGAAAGTGATAGGGCTGCAGAGATGGAGTGCCAAAATCGAATGCAAGAAAATACAGAATACAACAGTAAGTAGGCAGCAGTTAATGTGATAGGGCAGCAGAGATGGAGTGCCATCAACACTGCAAGAATGACAGTAAACGTTCTAAACCACGAGTGAAACATTGATGTCCATCAGATCAAGGAACAAGGAATAGGCCTTGGAAGCCGTGGCAGCAGAGTGAAGTTATTGGAAGTACGTGGCTGCAGCTAGAATTGGAGAACTGAGTCTGAGGTAGTGGAGCAGTCAAGAAGCAAATATATAATAGCACAATGAAATTGCTGTACATTCAATTTGCTCAAAATAGGTTTTATACATTTCTTTCTTATGCATGAAGGGGCAAATAAAAAGAAAGTGTATTCGTGACTCTAAGGTATCGGGACAAAATGGACACATCATTTCACTTAAAAGTCCACTTTCATTCACTAAAAATCTCAAACCTAGGCAAGTCAAACCTGGCCCTTGTCAACATGCCCCTATGTTTATATTGCCTTGACAATGTGAGGATGGCTTGCATACCTTCTCCCCTGCAAAGTAATTCATGGTGCTGATTGCAAGGTTTCCCCAATTCGATTGATTGCTTCTACCCCTTCTAATTCATCACTAAGACATCACTGATTGATGTAATGTGGCTAACTGAGAGGCACATTAATCAGCAGGGTTCAGAAGGGTTATTTTTAAGGTTAATATGAAACTAGCCATGCCATTTGAAATCTCTTACCACTGTATGTTCCCATGCCTGGTTGTTTCTGAGAGTATAACTGCATGTGTTATCCTGTTCCCCTTTCTCTGCATCTCGCACCGCTCTGTGCTGCTCCCTCCTTCTTGCCCTTCATTGAGCTCCTGCTGCAGCCTGTCTCCCACGTGATTCACAGGATTGTGTGAGGTCATCGGGTACTGAGGGGGAGCGCTTGATGAGAGAATGGAAGGGCGAGGGCCACTCTGGAACTGTGACACCTGTAAAATACCTTAACTTCTAAGCAAGCATTATTACCTGTCTGTGAGATGTGGCTTTTGGAGATCGAAACACTACACACTACTGATGTCAGGATTATACATTTCCGGGCTGGAGCGCAATGATCCCCCCTCGATGGACACTCCAGCAACACCAACCGTGCATACACAGGCTGGTGAATGAACGGATCATTGACCTTGTGGCACATCTCTTGTTCTGCAGCTCCACAAGAAAGTGCCTGGCATGATGCCATCGCTGTTGTCACCGTACCGAGATAGGCCGCAGGATTGGCCACATCGCATATTGAGGAAGACTGCACGTGGAACCTGGGTCATTGCCAAATCCGCCAAATGGAAATGTTGCAGTAACGAAATTACCAACACTTTTTTTCCCACACTGTTAGCCTTGTAATAAGATACCAAGTGATTATTTCCAAGGGCAAAAAACTCCAGAATGGAGAAACCTGCACACCGTATTTGATGTGTGAATCTATTGCACTGCACCTTTATGTTCTTTGAAAATAAAGGAATAGGTGTTTAAACACAAAACGAAAAGAATAAAAGGGGCTGTACATCAGCCCTGGGACAGTTTTCCTAGCACTTTACAGTTTCTATGAACATGGCAAATATTACTGGACCTACGTTGTTTTTGTCTCCTGTGGGCAGCCTGTGGTACAATGGAAGTAATGGAAGGAGGGCTTCCTGAAATACATACTATTAGCAGACTATGAACCCAATTACTCCAACGAAAGGAAGCATACTCTTTTGTTTCAATGTCTGGGTCATGCAGGTCAGCCATTTTAAAAGACCCCTGCATACATCTATTGCAGAAGGTGGAGAACCTCTAAATCCCTTCGAGATCAAACTCTGGAAGCTAAATAAGCATTACGAAGTGAAGGAGAATAAAATCATTGCACGATATTACTTTGCTACCCACGAGCAGAAGAAAGGTGACATATTTTCTTACAGTATTAAGCAGGTTGGCTAGTAAGTGTCAATTTGGACACTGCCAAGAAGAACATCTGCATAATGACAAATTAGCACCCTGGTGGGGGGAGCTAGCAAATCAGGTGTCTAGGAAGATGGACTGAAATCTCAGCTCATGTTCCATGCTGCCTAACGGCCGGTTCACCCCAACGCCATCTTTCCCCACCCCGTCACCCCTTTTTTTTGCACCTTCCCACTTCCCACTTACCTTACTTACTTTTCTCGGCTCCCGCAGGTCGTCATGGAAAGGGGAGAGAGGATACGTACGGAGCCCTGCCTTCCCTTTCCATGGTGGCCATCTTGGAAAAGTATTTTCCGCCGTTCAACTACATGCATGCAGCGTCCTATTGAACAAAGGAAATACTTTGATTTTGAGCACCACAGGTTACCGTTTTGGCAACCCGGCGTGCTAATAGCCTTAATATCCCGTTCCAAGAGCTGGAACGGCAGGTAGTGGCCTGGTGACCTCGTTATCCATCTTTGCTTCACTCAGTCCAATAACTTGGGCTGCTGGGCTGTCACCCACCAGTTTCGGTCCTTGGAACGGGGGATTCATGCCATAGTAAGGCAGGAGTTATTGCGTGTAAAGGATTCAACATTGACACATACTGAAGACTTTACTTATTTCATTAAGAGTTGGACCAAAACTGTATCTCTTCAGGACAACAACAACTCAAAACAGACAGTGGTGTGCACTAGATTTTCACTAACTATGTATCGTTAGCCAACATCGATCCGTCACTGATTCTCCTATTCAGGGTACATTGCTTAATCATCTATGCACCCTATTTTAGTACACTGTAACTTTTTGTGACTGATTTTGTGACTGACAATTGCACTAGCACATCTTAAGCCCATTTAAAGCAACATTCAGCACTTAGGCAAAATAATATAAATACATGGTTTGGAATATGTATGTATGTATGTATATATGCACATATGGGTGTAAGTGTGGGTATGCAAAAATATACCTTCACTATACTTTACTCAGGTTCTATTCACTCTGGGATTTTTACATTTAGTTTATTATAACTTTCCTCTTCCGTATCATTAGTATGATTCCAATTATTCAAATCCTGGGTTACAACTCTGGTTTTAAGCACAGTGGGCTATGTTATGAGGTTGTGTTCAGGCGTACTCCCTAATGCATGCTCAACACGCTCAAGTTGACTTAGTTTTACAACTCATCTAGCTACTGAAGTGCATCACTCTGGGAGTGTTGTAGGACTGTTTACCATAGAATATTCCTCACGTCTTCTACTATTCTTCACATCCTGATATCAAACCTAATACTTCCCACCTTACTAGTGCATTTAATTCCTTAGCTTTATAGATAAGTGTTATGATTTGGCTAAAAGGATACTTGTTCTGGTAATGGATCCTAGTGATGTCAGCTGGAATATGGGGAACTGCTAGGATTCCATTATGTCAATGTTAATATGTTTACCTTTGTAAAGGTTCTCTAGAAATCAGTTGGAGGGCTCTTGAGGAATATCAGACTGCGTGTTGGCAGCTGGGGGTCCTTACCATTATAAGCTTGCAATAAACTCTTACTTGTTCATCATGTCACCTGGTGTGTGCCTTCTAAGATTGGCGATGAGGATCTGGCGAAGGACCAAGGAAAGAGGACCTCTAGCAGGAGTCAGGTTTGCAGACTCCACCAGTCTCCAAGGCCGCTCCGCTGTCCCCACTACCGGCGTCGCAGTGTCCTCAAGGCCTACACGTACCTGTGGATTATGCCTCGCCCATGCTGCTCCGCATCCCTGCATTGTAGCGGCCAATGTGGGATCAGTTCGTAGCGCTCTGTAAGTAAGTAAAGTTGTATCTGCATCTTTACTGCTACCCTGATCGCTGCCTTGCTCCCCTGTTAAAAAAAAAAATTAAAAAAAGAAGAAGAAAGAGACCCGCTCCGCCGACACGCTCCGGCAATCGGATTTAGAGGGGATCGTCGTATCAGCGTACCAAGTCTACCACCCATCTTGTAAGAGAGGCGCACCCTGAATTTCTGTGCAACCCTACCGCGCACAGCATATTATACACGCACAGTTCAAGGCGACCACATATCACCGGCAGAAAGAAAGGGTAAGAAGCCCACAGTGTATGACAGGGGCGCCGACCAGGGCAACAACGGCAAGGGGCCACCAGAGGAAAGAAAGGGGACAAGGAGTAACAAGACTATTGTGCCCATGAAATGACTGTGAATACTGAGTGGCATTAAAAGACTTTGAAGCTACTAAGTGAGGAAGAGTGGCAGAAGATAAAGGAGGTGCACATAGGTCAGTGTACGTAGGAGTGCAGTTTTCTGGAAGGAAACCACTCAGGGTCTGGTAGTGGTCTGACAGGTAGTTTGCAGTGACACGGTATGGCTATGTCAGGTATAAATGGCCCACCAACTTTCATGCCTACCCCAGGGACTCCCAAGATTGCGTGGTCACAGTGGAAGAAAGGCCTCTTACACTATTTGAAGGCGGCCTGTGGGAATTCATACCCCAATGACAGGAAGATGGCGCTTCTCATGGATTTCCTCGGGTATGAGGGACACAGGATTTTCGAGACATTACCGCAGGCGCAAGACAACGGAACCAGTGATGTCCCAAATGAACTGGAAAGTGCCCTCCTGAGATTGGACCGACATTTCAACCCAAAAACGAGCACAATCTTAGAATGTTTCAATTTCCGCATGCGCATTCAAGAGCCAAATGAATCCGTAGAGGACTACATCACTGGGCTACGCCACTTGGCGCTGTCTTGCAAGTTCAATTATGCCTTTGACGAGCACATAAGAGACCAATTTATGACTCCTTGCTGCTCCAACAAGATCAGGGAGGAACCATGGATAAGGGATGAGCCGTTTTTGGATGAGGTACTAACCAGAGCGCGAAGAGTGGAGCACTACTTGGCATGTGTTGCTAAGCTGTCGAAGAATGAGAGCGGCACTGCCAAAGATCAGAAACCTGAAGTACTAAGTGTGGGTGAAACCAAAGGCAAGAAAAAGCTAAGACCTAGGCAAAATGGCCGCGCAGGAGGTGATCTTAAATCCACACAATGGTCCTAATCCAGAAGGGAGAAAAAAAAGAAGGAGAGAGAGAGAGGACCGTTTGTGTTTTCGCTGTGCTAGCGGAAGCCACTTTGCGTGCTTCTAGGATGTCCCAGAAGAAGAGTCATGTGTTCGAAGTGCAGGAGGAAGGGTCACTTTCCAAATTGCTGCAAGAACTACCAGTCTGGACAGTTCAATCAGAGGAGAGTACTGTACGTCAATGATGAAGCGGATCGGAGATCATCAGAAGAAGAGGACTTGCCTTATCTTGAGAACGTAACTGTTGGCACCATAAATGTTGTGGGGGATGATGAGGATGACGACCAATGCGAGCACCCATATGCGTGTGTCAGTGTGAATGGCCAGAATATAATGATGATAGCTGACTCAGGGTCTAAGATTATATTGGTTTCCAGGAAGGTGTTTGAAAGAGATGTGAAGGGAGATGTTAGGTTGCTGGAGAAGCCAGACATCAATCCTGGGGGTTACAACCAGGATAACATTGACTTGCTGGGATACTGTGTTGGTCGATTTCAGTTCAAAGGACGCCAATGTGAAGGGAAGATTTACATGTCCAAGAAAGGTCTCACGTTATTGGGATGGAGAGAGCAGAGGAAGTTAAAAATAAGATTAGACCCCAATGAGGTGGAGCAGGTACTTAATGTCGATTGCACGATTAATGAAAGGCACCCCAATGTTTTTAAGAAGGGTGTTGGAAAGATAAGAGGGGTCCAGCATCAAATAATTTTGAGAAAGAGAAATCAACCCGTCGTAGCAAAGTTGAGGCCCGTACCCATGATGTTAAGAGAGGGAGTCAACAAGGAAATATACAAATTTCTGCAGATGGATATTATTGAAAGGTCTGCGGGTGTGGAGTGGACATCCCCTGTAGTGGTGGTAAAGAAGGGCTCGGGAGAGCTCAGGATGTGCGTGGATTTGCACAAACTCAACAGATGTGTATTGGTGGACCGTCATCCCCTCCCTAACATGGGGGAGATGTTGGCGAGAGTTGGCCGTGGGAACGTGTTTTCAAAACTTGACATGGCGTCGGCCTACCATCAAGTTGAGATTGAGGAGGGCTGTCGGAAACTGACTGCTTTTGTCACCCATGAAGGGGTTTTTCTCTTTAAAAGGATGCCGTTTGGATTGGTGTCTGTGTCGTCGGTGTTTCAGAAACTTATGGACAGGATGCTCAGTGGTGTAAAAGGGGTGTTTTGCTTTCAAGGTGATGTGCTCATTTGTGGTGAGTGAAGTGAGGAACACAATGCCATATTGAATGTCATGTTGAGGATTTTTGAAAGGAAGGGTATTATCCTGAGGGAGGATAAATGTTTGTTTGGAGTGAGCCAAGTAGATTATTTGGGTCACAAAGTGTCAGGAATGGTGTCAAACCCAAGAAGAGTTTAGTTGATGTGATAAAAGTGGTGGAGAGGCCCACTAACAGGGTGGAGTTGAGATCTTTTCTAGGGTTGGTGGAATTCTATCAGTATTGTAGAAAACTATGCTTCCATGGTTGTCGAGTTGAGGAAGCTGTTAAAGAAAGGCGCCAAATTTGTACGTTGTCAAGGATGTGAGGATGATTTTCTGAGAGTGAAGAGGGACATAGATTTGGCTCAGCCCCTGGGATGTTACGACACTAGGCAGAAAAGCGTTATTACTGTCGATGCGTGTGATGGGAGAGTTGGTGCGGTTTTGTCGCAGATTAATTCTGATGGTTCGCATGACATAATTGCGCATGCATCTCGAGCATTAAGGGGTGCAGAGGGAAGATATTCTGTTTTGGAGAAAGAGGTGTTAGCGTGTTACTGGGCTGTAGAGAGGTTTAAGAATTTCATATGGGGAACTGATTTCATAATTAGAACAGAGCACAGACCGTTGAAAGTCATTTTTGAGAGCCAAGGGTTGGACAAAGTATCAAGGAGGGTGCCAGGATGGGTCACCAGGATGCAATGTCACCGGTTTCAGATGGAGGTGATATCTGGCAAAGAAAACGTTTTAGCGGATAGTTTGTCTCGATTGAGGGTGGCACCGAGTGTAGGGGAGGATGAGGATGGAGAAATGGAAATGGTTTTTGTGAATACTGAAGGTATAGTGCCTAAGGAGGTGTGGTTAGAAGAAGAAAGGAAAGACAAAGTATTGTTGCGCGTGATGAAATATGTGGTAGCACCGGTGTGGTGTAGGAGGATGGATCTATTGGAAGGAGAGGGGCCATTTTGTGAAGTGAGGGATGAACTTTGTGTAAGAGATGAGGTTTTGTTCCGATGGGAGCGTGCAGTGGTCCCGATTGGATTACGTGGAAAGGTGGTTGATTTGGCACACGTTGGCCATATTGGTATTGCTAAGACAAAAGGGGAGCTCAGGTTGGATTATTGATGGACCAGGTTTCGGAAGGGACATTGAGAAGAAAGTGGGTGAGTGTCAGGTGTGCATTAAGTCAGGGAAGGGCCTGGTCGCGACAAGACAACTGCTGGTGGAGGTGTATATTCTGACAGGAGTGTGGAGAGAGTTGGCCATGGACATTTTGGGTCGGGTGGACTTGGGCTATGGGAGGAGTAAATATGTTGTACTCCTCATGAACATGTTTTCCCGGTGGTGCGAGTTTGCCATTTTTAGGGATATTTCGGGTGAGAGTATGGTTGATGTCTTGCAGGAAGTGTTTGCAAGGGAAGGCGTTCCAGAGAGTGTTCTGATGGATAATGGTTTGCAGTTCAGGGGAGGATGCTTTCCTGAGTATTTGAAGAAATGTGGAGTCAAGCATAAGAAGTCAGCTCTCTACCACCCAGTGACGAATGGTATGGTGGAGTGGATGAATAGATGAGTGATGGAGAGTGAGCGCATGGCTCAGGAAGGTGGATGTGACAAGAAAGTAGCTATTCAGGAAAGGATATGGGCTCTATGGATGGCTCTGCATGCAGAGATAGGTTTATGTCCTTTTGAGCTGATGCGTGAACTCTGCGGTAAATCGGCCATGATTAGGCATGTGTAGAGAATCCGATGTGGTGATTGAGGATGTGCGAAGGTTATTGAAGAGGAGGAAGGTGGAATGGGTCCTGAGAGAAAATGTGAGGAGAGGTAGAAAGGAGTTGAGAGTGAAATGTGGTGACATGGTGCAAATAAGAAAAGCTGTGATAAGAAGGAAAGGGGATCCTTTGTATTCTAACCCCATGAGGGTCTTTGCAGTGTTGAAAGGGGCCATTTGTGTTGCCGGTGGTCAGGTATGGAACAACAATAGGGTTGCTGTAGTCAGGAGAGTTGTTGTTTGAGCGTATGGAATAGAGGTTTTTTTTTGTTGTTTTGTTATATAAATGTTTGTTTTATAAAAGGAGGGAGATGTGTTATGATGTGGCTAAAAGGATACTTTTTCTGGTAATGGATCCTAGTGATGTCAGCTGGAATGTGGGGAACTGCTAGGATTCCATTATGTCAATGTTACTATGTTTACCTTGTTAAAGGTTCTCTAGAAATCAGTTGGAGGGCTCTTGAGGAATATCAGGTTGCGTGTTTGCAGCTGGGGGTCCTTACCGTTATAAGCTTGCAATAAACTCTTACTTGTTCATCGTGTCACCTGGTGTGTGCCTCCTAACAATAAGCTACCATAAAACAGACGATGAATTATATTTAGCTAACAGCTTAATGTACTTAATGTTATTTGGTCTCAAGTTTTGAGTGTCTCCTCTCCTTGATTGTTACCTTATCTTTTCCCCAAGCATTCATCTTTACATGTCCAACTCTTAGCACTGACATCTCGGTCGGCTGGTGTAAAAGCAAGAGGAAATATCGAGGCTGAGTACCACAAAAGGAAATACACCAAACGCGGGCTTATAAAGATTCACAGATCTTTATTCTACTGCGCAGTTACAAAGAAACACAATCTGATAGCTATCTGGCCCTCAATACATCACAGTGAGTACCAGCCCTTCAGTGTGAGGAGTGAGAGGTACTGGACATCTGGACACTCGTACATTTATACAATTCAGAAATAATGTCCAGCCCCTCTGCAAGTTAATAATCTGTGGTCTAGAGTTTGTGCCGAGTTCACTTATGGCTCATACAACAATATGCGCATGGATTACATTTGGTTTACATTCAAACAAGTTACAATGGCAAAGTATATTTCCCAGATTTAGTAGTAAGCCTTACCACATATCCCTTCACAATGTGTTACAGCCATTGTCCACGCCCGACATTTTCATTACATTGTCTTCGATGTATGTTCGTGGATGAGGCTTGTTGGTGCAAACAATCCTAAAACCACAAGTCATGTATGGGACAAGGTCTCGTTACCTAGTCTAAACATTCGGCCCACGGACAGTCTAACCATTAACTAGGGACAAAGGTCGGGAAGGCTCGGTTACAAGTTGGAAACACAGTCCACCATTTTAGAACACAGAATTACATATGAACAGAAATCAAAATGGCGGATGATCCTAAAATGGCGGCGAAGTCGATCTAAAATCAGAACTTTGCAACGCGGTTTTCTTCGCAGAGCGACTGGGCTTAGGCCAATATATATTAGAAAGGAGGCACAATATGATTTCCCGTTTAACAAACCCTCCTTTTGGCCTAAGCCAAGTGCTAAACTACTTCTAGTCACTTTACGAGTAACTCCACGTCTCAATGTCCATACACCCTGAATCACTATCATCAGAGATATCGATCGCCATAAGGTCAGTAACAGAAATTTCTTTCAACACAAATTTGTGTGTCATTCCTTCCGGGACACGTACCTTTTGTCCTAATGTTCCCATTATCTGTGCACAACATCCTCCTAACACTGAACATAAGCCAGGAATACATTGTATACAACAACAGAAAAACAACAGAATACCCAAAATAATCAATAAGACTGAAAGTAGCTTCCATCCCCAAGATCATAAGAAGTCCCAGAACCAGGCGCTAAGATCCCAGTTTCCCTTGGGAACGTGCACTTCTGAACTAAGGACGTGCAGATTTTGTATAGCCTTAAAGATGGATGGGGAGGAATCTGGCACGAAAATGCAACAAACGGACCCCACTAATTTAAATACTCCACCACACTCAGCCAGGATGATGTCTAATGACATCCGGTTCTGTAGGGCCACTAACCTTATCGCTTTATGTTCTAAAGTCATGTTATAGAGTATGTCATCGGTCCGGTTGATGGTCCTCTCCAGTACTCTCGCTAGTCTTCTGATATCCTCTGAGTTTAATATTTGTCCCCAAAAAGGTACAAAAGATTTAGCTACGTCACCGAGAACTTGTGATGAAGTATCGCCATTCTCATCCACCTTGGATGAGCTTTATAAATTTCTATGGTGCTTGCTATGATTACCCTGGTGTGAGGATGGAGGTATGGGCAGAGGCACCGAGGGAGCGGGCGCTGGGTGTGGAGCAGGGGTGCCTTGCGAGCGCCGGTGCAGGCAGTGCCAGCTCTGCTGCAGGCAGCACATGCGCGGGACTCTGTTGGAGTGCCGCGGGGGCCGGGGACACCTTCTCGGCCTCCCGTGCAAGGGCCGCCCATGCTGGGGGCCACATGGCCTCCTTAAAAACTCAGCAAAATATCTTAAAAGATTTATACTGGCCAGGTATCTATGGAGAAGTAGCAAAATTCAGCAAGGAGTGCAAGATATGCCAGCTGACAAGCGGGGAGAAGCCAGCCAAGGCCCCGTTACAACGGATTCCGCTAATCACCATACCCTTCCAGTGCATCGGTATGGATCTGGTAGGTCCATTGAAACCAGCCAGTAGAGGGTACCGGTACTTGTTGGTTATCGTGGATTATGCCACCAGGTACCCTGAGGCCTTTCCCCTAAAGGGGACATCCACTAACCAGATATGCGATCAACTAATCCCTTTTTTCTCGTGGGTGGGTCTGCCCACCGAAATCCTTACCGATCAAGGAACGAACTTCATGTCATCTATCATGCGACAGGTCTGTGAAAGGCTACAGATAGAACAGTTACGGACCTCAGTCTACCGTCCCCAGACGGATGGATTGGTGGAGAGGTATACCAAACCATAAAGAAAATTATGAAGAGAGTAGTAGGACCGGAAGGTAAGGACTGGGACAGAGTCATACCTCTGATCCTAATGGTGCTGAGGGACACGCCCCAATCCTCGTCTGGGTTCTCACCTTTTGAGTTGTTGTTCGGGAGACAGCCTAGAACTATCCTAGATCTGGTCAAGGAAGGCTGGGTAAACAACAAGGAAACCTCTCTAACAGAATACGCTGAAGAACTATGGGAACACCTAACCACCCTGAGAGCAAAGGCTGAGACCCATCTAGGACTCACACAAGACCATCAAGAGAAAGCGTATAACAAAGGGAGCCCTCTAAGGAAGTTAGAACCAGGAGAGAGGTTATTAGTTTTGTTACCCACCAGCAGCAACAAGCTATTAGCTCAATGGAGAGGACCGTATGTAGTAAACAACGTAGTGGGGCCAGTGAACCATTGGATACACCAACCAGATCGAACCCCTTTGTATAAAATCTACCATATCAACCTCTTAAAGAAATGGACAGAAACCGCCCCGGTTGACATTCTGGACGCTTATGGGATAAGGAAAAACCCCCTACACAACCATTTGGAAGCAGTGCAATGGGGTGCACTCCTGACGGACCTAATGAAGAAAGAGATCCAGGAAACACTCAAACCCCATATCGATTCCTTCTCCCCACTACCGGGCAGAACCGACGTCATAGAGCATTGAATCGAGACCCAACCCGGACAAATAGTCCGACTACGACCTTACAGGATCCCAGAGGCCCGAAGACAGGTCATAAAGAGGGAAATAGAAGAAATGATCGGACTGGACATCATAGAACCATCGACCAGTGCTTGGTGTTCCCCCATCGTACTCGTGCCCAAACCGGACGGGTCTGTCCGGTTTTGCATGCCCTATAGACAACTCAATGCAATCTCACAATACGAAGCCTACCCCATGGCTAGAATGGATGAACTGCTAGAAAGACTAGTTTCTGCCCGTTATCTGAGCACCTTGGACCTCACCAAGGGGTACTGGCAGATCCCGCTCCGGAAAACAGATAAGGAGAAGACCGCCTTTGCAACACCTCAGGGGCTCTTTCAGTACAAGGTTCTGCCCTTTGGGTTACATGGGGCTCCGGCCACCTTTCAGAAACTAATGGATGTTCTTCTGCAGCCACACGACAAGTACGCCGCTGCATACCTTGATGACATTGTGGTATACAGTGCGTCATGGAGAGAACATCTGGTTCATCTCCAGGAAGTGGTGTGCACCCTAACCCGGGCCGGGCTCCACATTAATCCAAAGAAAACAGTCCTAGGGGCCCAGGAAACTAAATACCTGGGTCATGTCGTGGGTGGAGGTGTGATCAAGCCACAGGTATCGAAGATCGAAGCGATTCAGAACATTTCGGTTCCAACCACCAGAAAGCAGATAAGGGCGTTCTTGGGGTTTATTGGGTACTATAGACGCTTTATACCCAACTTCTCAAACCTTGCAGCTCCTTTGACCAATGCCTTGAAGAATGGTGACTCCCAGAACCTATCCGGCAACCCTGAGGTTCTCCTAGCGGTCGAGGGACTGAAACGCAGCATTTCTACGCATCCAGTGTTATTGTGCCCTGATTTCCAGAAACATTTCTACCTACAAACGGACGCTTCAGGCCTGGGATTGGGTGCTGTCTTGACACAGGAAATCGATGGTTTCCTATGGCCTGTATGTTTTGTGAGCTGGAAACTTCTTCCGCATGAGATTGCGTACTCAACGATCGAAAAAGAATGCCTGGCAATCAAGTGGGCAGTGGACACCTTCCGTTATTATTTGCTGGGGAGGAGATTCACGCTATATACTGATCACGCTCCATTGCAGTGGCTGGCTAGGCACAAGGACACCAACCAGCGGGTGCTGCGTTGGTTCTTGTCCCTCCAGCCCTTCGACTTTGTCCCCCTGCATAGGCCTGCCAGCTTTCAGTTGGTGGCGAACTACCTGTCCAGATGCTCGATCCGGCCCGACCAGCCTGGATCTGTGGTGGGGGTATGTGAGGATGGATGTATGGGGAGAGGCGCTGAGGGAGCATGGCCGGGTGTGGAGCAGGGTGCCTTGCGAGCACTGGTGCAGGCAGCGCCGCTCTGCCGCAGGCAGCACATGCGCGGGACTCTGTTGGAGTGCCGGGGGGGCCGGGGACACCTTCTCGGTCTCCTGTGCAGGGGCCGCCCGCGCTGCTGCAGCGCCAGCCCCTCTCGGATTGGCCTGGAGTGCTGATGCTGCGGCAGAGCAGAGCAGGCCTCCGGACGAGCAGGATGATGCGGGCTGGACCATTTCCCTCCAGCGTTGGGCGGCTGCCGAGCTTGGGTAAACGAGCACCAGACTCGGGCCAGCCGTTCAGCGTCGGAGGGGTTCCCCCTACCCAGGGATGCACAGATAGGGGAATAATTCAACCCCCCCTTACCTTGCCTGTGATGACTGCGGACCTGGGACAGTCCACGAGGCGGGCTGACCATAGAGCACCATGCTTGGGGGGCGGAGCCTGCAGGGAGCTCGCACGCCGAGCTGCACACGTGTGCAACGGCAGCAGACAGGGGGATGGAAGCTTGGAGGGAGATCTGGGTTCAGCCTACCGGAGGAAAGGAAGAGGAGGGGGGAAGGCAGCTCTATATCTAGAGGAAGGGCTCCTTGGGTCTCCACCAATTAGAGGGAGGGGGAAGGGAATGGACCCTCATTGGCCCTCTTACAAGCCTAGGACGGGGTATAAAGGGGACTGGCCTAATGGAGTTTGTGCTGCTCTTTGCAGGGAGAAGGAGAGGAGTGTGGAAGCAACTGGTGGGCCTATCAGGGTCTGAGTGAGTAGGAGACACCTCACAAGGAACGTATATCCCGGCTGTATCCCACAGTGAAGGAACTGTGCTACTACGCGAATTCCAACCTTATTGGTTCATTACTGAACATTGAACCTGTGAATAAAATAAAGTTCTCACAAGCATCAACCCCGGCTCCTGTCCTGATTGTCACACCGGGTAACAGAATTCCTAAATAACAGGTTCCCTTCCAATCCCTAGATAGCCATGGTAAAGCTTCTATACCGCAAACGAAATAGACAGGTCCACCTACATACAAAGGTCTGTCCTCACTGGTCAAGTTCGCAACATTGGTGCAGCCCATGAACTCACCCATTGACTGAGAACCATTCCTGTGTATGCAGAAAGAAACTGAATCAGGGCTCTGGTTAACAGTGTAGGAAGGTGGTGTGGCATCCCTATTGCCTATAGGAGGCATATTGAAAGAGATCAAAAATTGAAAAGGTTGAGACAGTCTATCAGAAGGCCTAATAGAAGCAACATTAAGCTTGCTCCTATTCGTGAAAAGTGAGCATCCCAGGGGCGTTAGAACTCGTTTCTCAAAATCATTCAAATTCGTTCCATCAAAGTTCCCCGAGATGCTATTGTTCCATCGGCAAAGAATAGTGCCCTTATAGAAGCATAGCATTCAGTAGTCAGAGGTGAAGGATGAATATACCAGCCCAACCCCTTATTTCCATGTTGCGGTAAATGAGAGCAGACCCAACAATTAGACCTATTAAAAATGGCATGTGTTGCATTCATGATGAGTAGTAAAGTGTTATTGTGGTAACTCTGTCTGTGTCGAGAGTCTCTAGGAGATAGAGTGTGCAGATGCACGAAAGGTGTAGAAGCAGTAGGTACACTTTCAGTAGGCAAAAGAGTTTCAAGCAGATGTACTTCTTCCAAATACCAAAATCCTAAGGCAATTACTACTGTGAAGCCGGTTAACATAATTATAAGAAAACAATACGTTTTAAGGGACCATACATTTGATTGTCCATTGTTTCGATCGGTCACACAGTCACTTATTTGTTCTGTACGAGTGAGAGCAATTGCAGGCATTGTTTCTTCAAACGAAATGCTCCAGAGTTTATTTGCTGGCGATCTCCTGATCGTGCGTTTTCTTAGTCCTTCCCTATCCCTAGCCAACAGAATTCCTTACGTGCAAAAGAACAGGGCCAAAAGACAAGCCCTATGATGATCTTTCCTTGTGGCACAGCCGAGCCGTGCAGTAAGTCTAGCTCCTGTGGATGCAGATCGTACCTTGTAACTCCTGGTACTGCGTGATCTGCGAACAACGTGTCGTTGCTTCCTGATGGAAGTGGTGGATTTGCAATGGAACCTGACAATGGTGAAAAAGGATCTGTGGGAGAGTGTGGAGATAAAGCGGCTGTTTCCCCAGGCCCCACGGGCTCAGGGAGAGTCTCCAAAGCACTCTCGATGCTGCTCAATGCTGAGTGATCGCTGGGAGCAGTGCAGGTAGGAATTTCTGTATCTTCTGTATCGTGTGGCAAAGGGAAGGGAATCCTCTTGACATGCGACGCGTGGATCCAGTGCTTTCATCCGGTCACTCGTACGGCTGTCTGTGTGGCCAATAGGACCTGATGAGGGCCCCTCCAACGCGGTGCGAGACAGGATGCTCTTTTGAATGCTTTTATTAGCACCCAGCTACCAGGCCAAATGCTGTGACCTGGCCCTCATATTTAACTGGGAGGGCTTCTCGCACCTGTTGATAAATCAAATACAGATTTTTAGTTAACCGGTCACAGTAATCGGAAAGAAGTACATGTTCAATGTCCCCAGGCCTTAGGCTTAGGCAAGTTCCAAATGTTAGCTGGCCTACCCATAACCACCTCAAAAGGGAGAGCCCAGTCCTAGTCTGTGGGGTTGTTCTCATTGATAGTAACACGATCGGTAAGGCGTCCGGCCATTTCAATTTGGTGCCGGCACACGTCTTAGCGAGCTTGTTCTTCAAGATTCCATTGTGTCTCTCTACCAATCCAGCACTTTGAGCATGTCTAGCCGAATGGAACCGTTTATCGATCTGTAATCCCGCGCATATCTGCAGAATTACATCAGCGATAGAATGTGGACCATTGTCCGACCAGATGACCCGTGGCAAACCAAACCTAGGAAAATATTCCGTGTGCATGGTTTTCACCGTTGTCATTGCTGTGGCATCTTTAACAGAAAAGGCTTCAAACCAATTACTAAAAGTGCAGATAATAACCAAAACGTACTTGTAGTTGTTGCAACACTCCATTTCAATTAAATCAAAGTGGATGACCTCAAAGGGGACAGAAGGTGGACCAAAACTACCCCTTGGTGTCGATGTGCCCTTTCCCATATTATGGTGTAGACAGATCATACAACTCTGAACAAAACGATCAGCTGTTTTCGGGATTTTATCATTTACCCAGACATTTTGTAATATTTTGGAAACCTTCCTCGCACAAATGTAGGTGGGGCCATGAGCCATTGCGACCATCATTGTAATGTACGCATCTGGCAGCAACCATTTTCCCTCTAACTTGTCCACCCAACACCCGCCATCATCCAACCTTGTGAAACCCTCAGCCCATTTCTTAGATTCTTCTAATGTGGCATCGGCTTGAATATTCTTTACAGATTCGATACCTTCATCTATGGTACAAACATTGTGGCTTCCCTTGCAGTATACATTTCTGAATAGAGATCAGTGGCAGTCTGTTTGGCTATCTGGTCAGCGAAAGCGTTCCCTTTTCCTACATCATCTATGATTTTCTGATGAGCTGCGCATTTCATGATCACTAACTGAGTGGAAGTGCAAGCGCTGAGAGTAACCGTACTATCAAGGAGCCATATTGGATCTTTGTTCCATGTGAGGTCAAGAAACCTTGTTCTGCCCAAAGTCTACCGAAGTTGTGAACCACCCCAAAAGCATACTGACTATCAGTATATATGTTTACTGTAAGCCCTTCGGAAAGTTCACAAGCTCGAGTCAATGCTATAATCTCTGCGGCCTGTGCGGAGTTATGCGTGATTCTCTTGGTTTCCACAATCGTGCTTAATGTGGTGATTGGCATAAGCAGCCGTGGATGTACCATCCGGAAGTTTGAAACAGGAGCCATCACAAAACAGCTCCCCTTGTGGGTTGTTCAAAGGAGTATCTTTCAGAGTCAATTCTGCCTTTAGTCTCTTGCTCTGTGGTGTAGAGGCAGTCATGTGACTGCTTCGTCACTGCAAGCAGTACCTTGCGGGAAAGGTAAAGTTCAGCCGGATTCAATACACAACACCTCTGAATTTTAATGTGCGGTGCAAACAAGATCAATTCGTATCTCGTTAATCGTGCGGAGGTGAGGTGTTGCGTTTGTGTTCTGTTTAATAGAACATCTACAGAGTGAGGTACCATCAGGGTTAAAGCATGGCCTAGGACCATTCCCTCACTCTGTTTTACAGACGCAGCAGCAGCAGCGACAGCTCTCAAACATCTTGGCAAAGCGCATGCAACAGGATCAAGGGCGGAAGAAAAGTAGCCGCACGGCCTATTCTTCCCTCCATGTTCCTGTGTTAATACAGCCAAAGCATATCCATCACGTTCATGCACATACAACACAAAGGCCTTTTCATAATTTGGTGTGCCCAAAACTAGTGCTGAACACAGTGCAGTCTTGAGCAGATCAAACGCTTTCTGGTGTTCCAAGTTCCACGGCAATGGCAAAGAAATGCCCTTCTTTGTCAAAGCCAACATTGGTTTAATCTTTAACGAGAAGTTCGGGATCCACTGCCTACAGTAAGAAGCCATTCCTATCAAGGCTCTGACTTCCTTCTGTGTATTTGGGACAGACATGCTAGAAATTATTTTAATCCGTTCAGGCGTCAACCTTCTTCCCTCCTTTGACAGGAGATAGCCTAAATAGGCGACCTCCTGTCGACAATATTGAAACTTTTGAGTGAAGCTTTATGTCCATGTTTTGCTAGGTGAATAAGCAACAACATGGTGCCCTCCTTACAGGCACTTTCTGAGTCAGCAGCTAAAAGTAGATCATCTACATATTGAAGCAATGTACAAGTGGTAGGCAACTCAAGTGTATCAAGCTGCTCTTTCAAAGCCCTACTATAGATGCTCGACTTTCCGTGTACCCTTGTGGCGCACGGGTGAATGTAAACAAGCGTCCCCCTAAGGTGAACGCGAACAGATATCTGCTATCCTTGTGTATAGGAATGCTAAAGAAAGCATTCTTAAGGTCTACAACACTAAAGTGAGTAGCAGAAGCCGGGATCATGGTTAGTATTGCCGTCACATCAGGCACAATAGGAAATTGTGGAGCAACAATCTTATTGATGGCACGTAAATCAATGATGAAACGAAAAGGAATTGCATTATCGCCTTTCTTATACACAGGCAAAATCAGACTATTGCACAAACTACCTGCAATTTCCTCAATTACCCCACGATGTACAAAATCGGAGACTATGCACTTCAAAGCTTGCTCACCATCAACCGAAATCTTATACTGAGGAATACGTGGCAATTTTACTCCATGTTTTAAAATGATCTTAACAGGCTCAATTTGTAGAACACCGACATCATTGTCATCAATTGCCCATAAACACTCCGGAACATCACTAAATTCTGGCGGCAAAGGTCTAGTCAAGAACTGAGAGACAGAAAGTTGCTGTGGTGAAATCGTCAAACACACTCCATCCGAAGAACAATGAATTACCGCATTTAATTCCTTCAACAGATTCAACCCCAACAAATTCTCTCCACAGTTCGTAGTCAAAAGAAATGGACAGTGGTCCGTGAATGGACCCAGTGTAATCGGTACCGGCGAAGAAACCGGACAAACTACTGGTGTACCAGAAAACCCTACAGAAACATTGGTTTGCCCTGACAGTGGAATGTTTGGAACCCGTGAATGGTCAATGGAACACTTCTGTGCTCCTGTATCTATCAAGAATAGATGTTTCCTATTTCCCACTATCATCTCAACGTAGGGACCTTTCTGATTAATGGCAATAGGCCTTGGTTCCAAACCCTGCTTCGGGCAATCCTAGCGAAACAAAATGTCATCAAAAGGAAGGTCTTCAGAGAGATATGCAGTAGAAGGATGATCAAAAATGTTTCTATTATCCACACTCAGTGACTGATTATCCTGTAAAAAGGTTGCGCATTTTGAGAAAACTGGCTTCTATCAGGACCCCCTGCCCCAGGGCGGCCTCTGGATCGTCTACCCATGTTACCAAATGTGTTATTCGACCTCTGCTGGAGGATCGGGCATTGTGCTCGCCAATGACCCTCTTGTCTGCAATAAGCACATTGGTTTGCGTGTACAGGACCCAACGGCACATTTCCCTGTGGAGCATACTGTCCCCTAAATTGTGAATTACCCCCTCTAGGGCCTCTAACAATTTGTTGTAATAGAACTTTAGTTTTCAGGTCTCCCTTTCTCTTTTCAATTCTCTCTTTTCATTATTGACTCGGTTTTCATAGTACTGAGCCATATGCAATACTTCAGACTGAGACTTAGCTTGCCAAGCGCTCTCAGAAGTCATAATTTGCGACTGGATGTCAGGCAACAATCCATGCACAAATTTGTCTACAAATAGTCTTTTCCAGACTCTGTGCTCAAATCTTGTCCACTGAAATCTGAAAACACTTGTTCAAACCGATTAAAGAATTTGGTAGCACCCTCAGACTTCCCTTGGACACAAGCAGTAAGTTTGTCCCAAATAATCCTTCTTTCAGGAATTATGGCTTTTAGTTTCGTGACTATTCTATCAGGCAAAGTCAGTATTACCTGTGGCGGTCTCTCGCCAGCTGGCTTTCTCTATCTAGTCTAACTATATTAATCCCATGTGTCCCCTAACCCTGGTACATCGTCTACAGTCCTAATCTGTTTCCACAAATCAACAGGTAGGAGCACGGGAAATAACAAATCTATATCACTCAAGGTAAATACTGATGACTGCAAGACAGATTCTATCTCTTTATAGAACCCTGTCGGATTCTTCCTAATATCGGGAATGGATTGTTTAATGGTGTTCACTTCCTGTCTTGAGAACGGGACGTGAACAAACTGCGACACATAATGTGCAGGAATGTCATAGGCAGCTGCACCTGTTCCGGCATCAACTGGAACCTCGACTTTGGGGACAAATGTCGAAGGAACCTCTCTCATAGGCAACTGAGAGATAGGAAACTCTGAAAGTTTACTGTGCAACAGAGCTAAATCGAGTGCTAAGGCAGCTGAAGAAGTGTCAGACGAAAAAGCTCTCTTATAAATATCCAATACATCTGTGGGACAACAAATCTTTCTTTTTATGCATTCATCCTGCAGGTATTCTACCATTACCTGTATCACTTTCCTCTGCATTTCTGGCGTATACTGACTATACGTGTCATATACTTCTACGGGAGATATCGACATGTCTGAAATCCATCTAATCGCATCCTTTGTGCAAATTCGTGTTTCCTCACTTATCGATTTACAAAGAGGAAGGAACCGTTTCTGTACAAACATAGCGCCCAAACTATCACCATCAATTTCTTCATTCCGTAATCTTTCTAACTCCCTTCTATACTCAAAAACCCTCTCGACGTGCTCATATACTTTCTCCGCAGTATCTCTTGAATATGCTAAAACATTCAGATCCCTCAACCCTTGTGGGAGATCTATATCATCCAATCTGTTCCACATTACACATAAATGAATTCCCAACCCTTCATAAAAACATTTTTCTCAGGAAAACTTTCTAGATTAGAGAGTGTGGCAAAAACATCAGCTTGTTCACCCCTCTCCATGCACTGTTTAGCCCATGCAGTCAAATCGCGCTTTCTCTCTTTAGACACAGTATTGCGAGTTACAATCTTTGATTCCGCTCCCTTATCAACTACAAGCGGAACAGAACCACTCGGAAGAGGAAGAGTAGACAAATCTTGTACATTCGGTAACAAAGGTGCTATCACTGGTGCAGAAGACAAATCTACCAACCCGTAACATAGGCA